>JAHLJT010000631.1:86534254-86733367 GCA_031308135.1 Acheta domesticus | reverse complement strand
TCGGTGATGTGAGCGCTAGCGACGAGTCACGGCACAACTGTGACGCGGCGCGCACGAGACGACGTCTTATACATGAAGAAAGTTCGTCGCGCCGACATGGACGCGGCATTTCTCCATGTTGACCGGGCTGCTATCGTTCAGGTCGCGACAGGCATCGAGTAGGAGGAGGAGGTAGGAGGAGGAGGAGGAGGAGGAGGGATGGTGAAACGATGGACGAGTGACGTACTATACATGACAGACTACACGCGTGTGTGTCTGCCGATGCGCGTACGTGTTCGTCGTGGCGCGCGCGTGCGCCGTGGCCGTCCGTCACGGCGTGTCCGCTGTTGTTGGTGTTGTTGATCCGCTCTCAACACGTAACCGAGCTCTCGCAGGACACGTCGACTCACCGACGTGAGCGCTATCGGGGGACACGGTACTCTGTGGCGCGGCGGCAAGCGAGCTCGCATGCTGATACGCTGATCAACCTCCACCACGCACGGCCCGCACAAGGAGTGTGCAGCGAAGAGGACTGTCCTTCGGACAGCGGATAGGTTCTCCTCGGGCGTTGACCAAACGCAGCGTCAGCTCCTCGATGCGCGTCCGCGTCACGCGATGGAAGACGGGATGGACGGGGTGTTTCCGTGACCACGTGGCCCGGAGGGTCGACGACGTGGAAGTGATGAAGCACGTGCGAGGGTTTGTGGTTTATATAGCCGCTCTCTACGACATTACATTCTATGAACCACTCGAAATCGTCGATCAGCGTTGCGCGCGCCGGTGCTGTCCCGTTGTCGACGTCTACCGCCTTTCCTGTCTTCTCATCGTCGGTTTTCGGGCTGGTCGTGCCGCTGGTCGGTGGTAGAATCGTTTTCGGAAACCCAAGCAAAGCACCGATCGAATCGGCTTCGTCGAAATGCAGGTACAATGACGTTTCCACTGTGCAGCGCTGTGCATACACGTGACTTGCGCCTAGGACGCTTGCACGCAAGGCCGACTGGACGAACGCTTCGATGTCGTCCAAGGTGTGTACGTGCCCGTGGGGAGGGTCACGCGGGTCCTCCCCGCTGCTCTCCCGTGGCGGAGAACGTCAAGGTGTTGCAACCCTGTCGCACGTTTCTCCACGTTGTTGACCGTCCGAAGCGCAGTGAGCGCCATTTCGTGGGGCACGTTTCCGAAGTCGAGCGGCGGCGCGTACCGCACCGTCAACGCCGATCCCTCCCCTACCAGTGTCAACGTGAGCGTCGTCATACTAGGAGTGGGCCTTGTCCAGTTCTCGTGACGTCTCATATATAAACTGCAAACACAGCCGTCCGCAATTCTCGCTGTCAAACGCCTGCACACGGTTCATGTTGTAACGCATCGTCACGTCGGGTCCGACGTAGCGTACGAACGCCCTCGGCGGTGGGAGTCCGAAGGAGTCAAAGTAGCGCACATGTGTTCCTCTTTTGACGTAGGCCACGTAATGCGTCCCTTCCCCACGCACATCATCCAGATTGATGACGCCGGACTCGCGTCGTCGCGGTCGCGCCGGCAGCTGTTCGCGCATAAACACGCCTCGGAAATACGGGAGACCACATGCTTTTGCGTAGTGCGTCACTTCACGATGCGTGAGGACACGCTCCGGAACACGTTCAGTCACCTTCAGCGCAGATTGTTTTTTTTTATTTATTCTTCTTCTTCTCCCTGTTGTGTGGGCGCGTCGACGCGGACGGAGCCCTTTGCCCTCCATCACTTTGTTGTGTCGTATCGCCTCTTCCAACACCTTTTTCGCGTGCTTTGCGTTGTTGACGGCATTCGCAATGGCCGACGCGCCGCCCGCGAGCGAGCCGATCGCGCCTAGGGCGGCCAACAGCGGGAGAAACCCTCCTCGTTTTGCGATGGGAAGCACACGTCCTCGTCTCTGACGACTCTTGCTCTTGCGTTTCCGGCCTCCTCCTCCACCGGCACCAGTGCTCGATGGTTCACTCGTCATCGTGGGGCGGTTCCGCATGGGACGCGCTCGCTCCTTCTCTCTCTCTTTCTCTATTGAACTCACACTCCTTCCTCCTTCACACGTGTGCGCCTCCCTCGCGACTGACCACTCCACCCGTCACGGTCCAACCTTTATACCAACACATCCTACAACACACGTGTGTCCAACGGTGACGTGAGCGGAAGCGCCATACGATACTCGAAGAGAAGGTACAAATGGTAATCGTCCATATGTGCTGTGGGCGACTCCTGCAGAAGACGAAAGGCGAGCGTCTGTCCCTTCTTCACCCGGAAGGGTGTGTTCATCGTGAGTTTCAACGGCGGGGGGAGCTTGTTGTAGTCGTGCACGTCCACGTACACCGCCAGCAACATGAGTAGGGGTGCAGCGTTGCGCAGTGCAAGCGTGCCGTCGCACGGTATCACAAACTTGGTACGACCCGTCGGCAACATGTACCACTTTCCCGGCAGGGATGGGTTAAGGGGTGGGTGCGGGTACAGGCTTTCGATGGTGAGGAGGGACACCGGCGTCAACGCACTGAGCGCGGTGACGAGGGCCTGTTGCATGTACGACAGGGTCACTGCATCTTGCGAATCGGTCGGTTGTGCCACATTCATGAGACGTCGGTTGTACACTTGCACGGCGTCTGGATGATGCTTTTCGTCTACCGACATCATGTTCTTCTTCATGAAATGGTCTTCTACATACTTCCTCGTACACGCATCGTCCTCCTCCTCCGGCGGCAACACCTCCGCGAGTCGCCTCTTCCCCATCTTCATCACGTTCGTCTGTGTCACGTCAATGGGGCTGTGCTCCGTCATCATGCTGTCGACGTACGCTTTCGTGCACGCGTCTTGTGGCTCTTGCGGGGTCGCCAGGTCGACGAGGCGTCGCTTTCGCACGCCCAACACGCCCGCCTTTTTGTAGTCCATCGGTACCACGTTGTCCGCGTAGGCTTTGTTCACAGCGTCTTGCGGACCCTGGGGCAACGCCACCGTGAGCACGCGCGCCCCTTTCATGTCCACGATGAGTATTTTATTGTCTCGTTTGAACATGGGCACGCGGGTCGTGAGGGAATAGAGCGAGCACGCGTCCGTCGTGTTCACAATGGCGCCGACATTCGTGATCCGTTTTTTCTTCGCGTCGAACACGTTTCCGTTGAGGGAGAGGGCGGTTTTCGCCGTATGTGCTTTGCACTCTTGCAGCGCGTCGGCGGTCCTCTTATTCACGTAGGCCTCCGGCGCCCCGCCTTCCCCCTCTCGTCTCCTGCGTACGACACGTTGCGCCCGTCCGAACGTATCCATTATGGGTGCAACGTGACGGAATGACACTGCTTATATATATATACATGCGTGGTCCCCACGGGAGGCGCAGGCAGTCCGCGACGACGACGACCCCTACGCGCACGCATCATGGTCTTTCTGCCGCAACCGGTGTCGCTGCCCGTGCGTAACGTGATGCCCGTGTTAGGCGAGAAACCGCCCGACGTGGAAGGGCGCCACGGTCCTCTGTTGCCGGCCAGCGTACGCGCACTCCTCATCGGCCCTTCGGGTTGCGGGAAAACGTTAACGACGTTCACGCTCCTCACCATGCCGAACGGACTCAAGTTCGAGCACATCTATCTGTACGCGAAAACCGTCGATCAACCACTCTACACGTTTTTGCGCGCTGTATGCGAGGGTGGGGGCGCGGGTGTCTCGTTGCACGTGTACACCGACCACGACAGTGTCGTCTCCCCGGAGGAGGCGAAACCGAACAGCGTCTTTGTTTTCGATGATGTCGCCACCGAACGACAGGATTGCATCAGAACCTACTTCGCCGCGGGTCGCCACAAACAACACGACGTGCTCTACCTCTGTCAGACGTACACGAAGGTCCCTAAACAACTCGTGCGAGACAACGCTAATCTCATCATCGCCTTTCGTCAAGACGACACCAATTTGGATCACATTTACAGGGAACACGTCGGCACGGATTTCCCCTCCTTCGCCGCTTTCAAAGTGATGTGTGAAGAGGTGTGGCGTGAACCGTTTTCCTTTCTCGTCATTGACAAGACACGCCCCGTCGACAAGGGTCGCTACCGCGCCGGGTTTGATCGGTTTTTCGTCGCCTCCCCCGTATAACACGTAAATACACCTCGGTGTCCGCGTTTTGCGTCAGTTGCCCCGCAACGATGCCTCCGCGACGCAAACAACCCCACGCTCGTGGGCTACTGGGCAACCTCTTGAATCGGGCCATCGATGCGCTTCCCTTCGAACTTCACATCCCGGGCTACCAGTTCTGCGGGCCCGGCACCCGCTTGCAAACACGTCTGGCGCGCGGGGACCAGGGTGTCAACCCTTTAGACGCTGCCTGTCGCGACCACGATATCGCCTATCACAACAACAAAGACACGCCCGCGCGTCAAGCGGCGGATCGGGTGCTCGCCGATCGAGCGTTTGACCGCGTGCGAGCGCGTGACGCCACTCTCGGGGAACGTGCGGCGGCCCTCGGGGTGGGTACCGTCATGTCCCTCAAAAGCAAGATCGGCGGTCAGCACGCCACACCGACACTCCTTCGTGCTGCTCTCCGCACCCGGGAAGCCATTCGCAAGAAGGTGCGTCGCGCTGCGATGACTACCTTGCATCGCGCCCCCCGCCGTCGTCCGCCCATCCATGCCGTGCCCGACGAGGACGCGACGACTTCGCTTCCCCAAGCCGAGCGTCTTGGTGTCGAAATCGAGAACGCGCGTCGTGCTATTCGCGACAAGGTTAACGCTCTACGCCGAGGCGAGGTCGAACGGGAACGCCTGCTCGACATCTACGTGAAGGAGCCTCTGAAACAAGTCCTCACTCACACCAATGATGCACCGTTCCCGTCCGACGGTGATGCCACGACCTTTGGTGATGCATCCGCTACGCGTGAGCGTCCTCTTGTCGACGCCTTCCTCGCCGGCGACGAAGTCGGCTTGGACACGCCACACTTTGCCACGCACGACCCCGTGTCCACCTCCACGCCGCAGCGGCCCGTGC
Source organism: Acheta domesticus (assembly GCA_031308135.1). NCBI lineage: Eukaryota > Metazoa > Arthropoda > Insecta > Orthoptera > Gryllidae > Acheta > Acheta domesticus. The sequence goes on along the minus strand of JAHLJT010000631.1, from coordinate 86,728,405 downwards.
CCGGTCCGTCCTTTCTCTCACCGACCTCGCTCACCGCAGGCCACGAAGAGGTCTTCGGGGACAGCGACGGCGACGATGACGGTCACGTCGTGGGCGACGCCACACGGTACCTGCAGCGGCGGCCCATTCGCGATGACGCTCTCTACCGCACCTACTTGAGTCGTATGGTCTCCCATTTGACCGACCCGTGGTTCGGTCCACGTTTTGTGTACCAGCACGGTGATCCGCATCCTCAGCTCTATATCGGTAACATCCCCATTCACCTCGATCACGACACGCTCACGGTGGCGAACCGCGTCTACCCTGCCACAGAGGGTTTACTGGAGCTCCTCTTTGAGAAGCGACCCCGCGTGACGTCGATTAGCACAGAAGACAGACGGGCGTACAAAGCCATTTTGGAAGACAGCAACGTCCTTCGCACACAGTTTCAAGGGCGACAAGCTTTGCGTGGACGTAACACTGTCAAGTTCCGTGACTACATCGCCCCCTTGATCTTTCGTCGCCAACACACAGGTCGCGGCTTGCGTTTCGGCTCACGACCGTCCGTCACGTACTGGCGTGATCCCAACACGCTCGTCCGACGCCTGCGGGTGCTCCACGCGTCACGTGCGGCCGGCCACGACGCGCACGACGGTGATATTTATCAAATAGAACAGGAGCTGCGCGCTGCAGGCATTCTGCGTTAAGCATGGTGCGTGGCGCGTCGGTCAGCCACGTGCGTGCCGGTATCGCACGGGAACTCCATGCGCCCGCTCGGAAACGCTAGCGTCGTCGCAGGGTGCTCACGCGCGGCCTGGGCGATCTATGGCAAGCGGATCTCGTGGACATGCTGGCGTACGCCCGCTTCAACCGGAACAAACGTTACATTCTCACTGTGATCGATGTCTACTCCAAGTTCGCGTGGGCGGAGCCCGTTGCACGCAAAACAGGCGAGCTCGTGACGCAAGCCTTCGCGCGCGTCCTCTCACGCTCAGGGCGCTGTCCGGCGCTCCTCCACACCGACGACGGCAAGGAGTTTTTCAACGCATCCTTCACCCGTCTCATGAAAAACCGCGGGATACGTCACTATTCCACGTACTCCGCGATGAAGGCAGCTGTCGTCGAACGCTTCAATCGCACGCTCAAAGGCAGGATGTGGCAGCGGTTTTCCGCACAGGGCTCGTACAAATGGCTCGACATGCTGCCCGGACTCCTCGCGGACTACAACAGCCGTATCCATCGCTCGATCGGCGTGGCGCCAAAGACGGTCACGAACGATGATCTCATGCACAGTGTCTACGCGGCGGTCAAGCGTAGCGATCCACGGTGGCGGCGCCTGCGCGTGGGCGATCGCGTACGTGTAAGTAAACACAAGACGGTTTTCGCGAAAGGCTACACACCCTCCTGGAGTACCGAAATCTTTACGGTCGACCGCGTCCACCTCTCCAACCCTGTCACCTACACGCTGACCGACGCCTCCGGCCAGCTGGTGGCCGGTAGATTCTATCTCGAAGAGTTACAACGGACCCGATTCCCACAGGACTATTTGGTGGAGCGCGTCTTGCGCAAAAAGGGTCCTTTGCGCTTCGTGAAATGGCTCGGCTTTGACGCGCGGCACAACTCCTGGATTCCCGCCAAAGACATGTACACTTAGCCACACGCCGTCATGTTGACCGCACGTCGCGTCAGGCTCACGCTGCACGTACCTGCCCCCTCCTCTGCCTCTCCCGTCACGTGGTGTCCTCCCACCACCGCTTGTATTATAAGTCCCTCCCTCAGTGACTCCTCACCGCACTGTCTCTCCGACGTCTGCACCGCACACGTCCACCACAACGCTGCGCTGCACGCGATACGGTATGTCCCACGCCAGTCATGTGGAACTTGCGCGTTGCGTCTTGCGCAGCACGCTGCTCGTGGACGTCCAGGGTGTGCAGACAGGGAAGAAGACGTTCACCTTTAAAGAGGTGGGCGTCGTGCCGCTCTCCGCCGACCCGTCGCCCACCCTGCCCGTCGCCACGTACATCTTTCAGGAGCCACGAGCGGTCTCACCTTGGATCAGCACGACAACGGAGCCCTTCACGGCGTATGGCGATGAGGTCGACCCCATCCCCTACGAGCACCTTCGCGTCACGCTCACGGACGCTCTGCGCGGGGCCGCCTTCATCTGCGTGAAGGGCTTGCAGAAGGTCGGCTGGCTGCGGCCGTTTGCGCCGCAGGCGTGCATCTTCATCGACTTGGAGAAATGGGGCTGCCCGCGCCTCGAGACCTGTGTGGAGCGCTCCTTGACACCGCACCAGGCGGCGGTGTCGCGCATCACCACGCGTCATCTCATCGCCCTCTTTGACTGGTGTACACATGCTATGCTTTTCCAACGGTTCACACCGTTGGAGATTATCTTGGTGCGAGCTTGCCTGCACAGCGGCGCTGACGCACGAGAGACACGTGAGGCGGACATATGAACCGCCACACCGACCACCACCGCCTCACTTCACTTCTACTTCTCGTCCACTCGTCATCATGACGCAGCAACACGTTCACTACGTGCAGGGCCGCAAAGACGCCAGTGACGACATCGATCGGGCACTCACGGCGTACATACAGTTTGACAAGGAGAATCTGCCCCTCTCTGCCGTTCCTTCGAACATTCTTCGTCATTTGCCACCCTGTGTCTTCCTGCTCCTTCGTCCTCAAGAAGTGGACTCGGTGTGGAAACGACTACCTGTGCACCTGCGTCGGGAGACCTGCTTCCAGGAGTGTCGCCCCTGTCGACGTCATCATCGGTCCCGTCTCGCTGACGTCTCGGATTTCGTCGCGCCACCTCTCGTCCGTGACTGTCAGCAGTGCCACGCCGCGACGTTGAGCAAGCGCACGAAACGTTCCCACGCCGCTGCCAACAGTGCCACCACCACCACCACCACCACCACCCCCACCACCACCACCGTCACCGCCACCACCGGTGCCGCTCCGCGTGACGTTGTGCAACATGGTGTTTTGTAGTGTGTGTGTGTTCCCCCGACCCTACCACGTGCCGTCCTTTTCGCATGAGACAGTCATCATTCAGCTTGCGCAACACGCAGTGTGTGTGTGTGTGTGTGTGTGTGTTTGCTGGTCATGACACATTGTGTGTGTGTGTGTGTGTGGACATGTGTGTGCTCAGCTCACAAAAAAAAAACTATTGTATTGTATATTGTTAGTTTATGATTTGTATATATAAGACAAATATATTCATCATCATATTCATTTCATTGTGATTTTTTATTTGTCTCTGGTGACACCTCTCTGTGCAAAGACATCCCTCGGCTCCTCCGCTTCCACTGCATGTCTTCCTTTTCTCATTCTCCTTCCCCTGCCGTCGCACGGTCGCATGCCCCCGTCCGCTCACAGAGCGCGCCACCGTCGCGCGGTCGCATGCCCCCGTCCGCACACAGGGCGCGCCACCGTCGCACGGTCACCTTTCCCTGCCCGCTCACAGGGCGCGCCACCGTCGCGCGTTCCCCTTTCTCTGTTCGCTCACAGGGCGCGCCACCGTCGCACGCGCGCCCCGCCCAAGCGCGCGCACCTTCCCATCCCCTCGCTCGCCTCCACTTCTAAGCCTGCTGCCGTAGCGCAGGGCTAGCGTGCCGGCCTCCCACACCGCACCTCGCTGGTTCGCGCCCCGGCCGAGCGGGCTTTTTGAAGACCACCTCCCCCTCTTCCTCCTCCCCCCACCCACCCCCACAGCCACCCACGTGCGCTCACACCCCCCGCTGTCGACGTGTGTGCAACAGGCACCACTTCAGCCACGCGCACATCGACGCTACTTCTGGACCAGTGCTGACGTCCTCCCGACCATGACGTCCCCGGTCATGACGTCATGGGGTCATGACGTCACGGGGTCATGACGTCACCCGGGCATGACGTCCTCGGGTCCTGACGTCACGCGGCCATGACGTCACGGGTCCCTGACGTCACCCGGTCATGACGTCATGGGGTCATGACGTCACGGGGTCATGACGTCACGGGGTCATGACGTCACGGGGGCTCGTGACGTCATCACTGGTCCAGAAGTAGCGTACTTCTCCTACTGACGTCTGCCCCTCACACCCCAGAAACGTTGCTACAGTCTCGCCTGGTATCGGGAACGACGGACCTGGGGCCATATAGACTTACAGTGGGTCATCATCAGCGACGAGTCCCGCTTCTGTCTTTATGGCGACGACCACCGGGTCCGTGTCTGGAGGCGCAGTGGGGAGCGCCACGACGAGCGATTTGTGGTGTCACATCACACGTCCCTCCAGCCTGGTGTGATGGTGTGGGGCGATATCCTATGGTACCCGTTCACCGTTAGTGTTCTTTGGAGGCACCGTGACAGCCGCATGGTACGTTCAGGAGATCCTTCAACCGGTGGCCCTGCCGGTCGTGAACGCCCACGCCCATTCCCTATTTCAACAAGAAAACGCGCGTCCGCATGCCAAAGCCATCTCCCGAGCATGCCTTGAAGCCGTGGATACTCTGCCATGGCCAGCCGCATTGCCAGGCCTTTCCCCGATCGAGAATGTTGGGGGTGTTATGGAGCGTGCGAACAGGACCAATCCCTACCCACCAATCTGCAAGAACCACGCGCTCAGGTGCAGGCTGCATCGCATGGCCTAGCACAAGACTCCATTAGAGAATTGTACAACTTCATGCCACGACGTCTGGAGGAGTGTGTTTGCCTATATGGCCACCTCACGCCAAACTAACATGTACAGTCTGTGGGCGTGTAGCGCAGTAAATATTGGTTCTACAAACGTGAAAATGTAATCATTTCGTATGCGTGGTACCCTCTACCTGTCTGCCTCGTCCTTCTAAGCGCAGCTTTTTTATGACGATGAGTGTACTTCTACGTTTCGAACAAATGATACGGTGCTGTTGAGCCGTAACATGCATTTCAGATTGTGATCTGTAATTGTATTTGTCATTCGAGACTTACAAATTTTCCAAGAAAAGAAATTGCTCACAGTTGTATGTTGATCCAAACATACTTAACAATCGAGCAGCATGCCGATGCAGTTTTGGAAAACGATTTTGTGGGAAGTTCTTATAAAATTCTAACAAATGTTTTTTGTTACAAATTTGTCCCTTAACTCGGTGTCACACTGCAAGTCAATTATTTGTGATTGAAAATCAGAAGGGACAGAGTCTACATCAAGAGAAACTAGTGGTGCTACAACAGCACTTACTTTCCCGTATTAGAGGAAACAGCTAAGTAGTACTGTAATATTGCACTTTATGCGCTACTAACATCTTCGCTTGGAACTCACTATTTCCATTGAAGTGTTGTCAGAACTATGTGAATTCTACAACTTCACAAAAATAGAATGCAGAAGTTTTGTAACCCTGTATTGGAAAAAGAAGCCTGATACCCTGGAAATATAGAAATGCCTTCCATTGGGCCATGATTAGGGAAGAGTATTTTAAAACCATGCAACAAATTCTCTACTCACTACAAATGGTACAGCATTTGGTGCAAAACTAAATATTTGCCTGCAAATATCAACATAAATTAGACAATTACAACTCCTTTTCATACAGCTCCATTAGGTCACAACAATGACACTAATTCACAGATATTCGCGAGCGCAAAGTGAATTCCATTGTTGCAGACCCTGCATTGTCGCTATTCTGAGAGCTATTACTTCTTTTTACTTATTTCAAATATTTCAAAATAAACAATTTCTAAAATATTAATGTGTAAGTCTATAACAAAGTTCGAATGTAAGAAACGAAGAAAGAAATAATATACAAAATTGCACATTCTAATTTACGACGCATCCAGCTGTCCGAAACGCAGTAAATTTACAGCGGCCTCTTACGTGTCACAAAATTAAAGAAAAACTACTCGTATTTTGAAAAAATTAAGCATGACCGTATTTATTTTATTTATATATTTGTCAAAAAACAGAAACAGAATGGCACAGACTTTCCCTTATTAGTTTTCTATTTTCCTGGGTCTTCGCTAGCTATTCGGAATTGCCACATACTCTTTCTTGCCAGCTACCATCTATCATCGCCAAAAGTACATTTTTTTGTCATTTTCTTAATTTTTCGGTTTCCTATTGGTAGAACAGAAACATTAATTTTAGAATATTAATGAACACAAAACCTAGCCGTAAATGGCAATTTTCTTTTAAAAATTATGTGCCGTTTAAGAGAAAATGGCGTTTTAGCACTACTAAAAATGCGAAATTTGAAGCTCATTTTCACAGAAAATTTTTGAGTTTTCAAAATACTTTATTTGAAGTTATTTGAAGCACTTACACTCACAAATATAATCATCTTTACAAATTGCGGATAATGTGCATATTAAAAATGTGAGAGATCTTTCAAAAAATTTACATTTATACAATTTTTGAAAAAAACAAAAAAAACTCAAAATAAACTTCACGCTATACTAATGAGTGTAATTAGCACTATCCGTTACAAAAGTTTCAAGAAAAAAATTGCAGCCATATACGAGAAAATGACGTTTGAGCATTTCTGAAAATGCCGAAATTTGAGCTACTTTTCACAGAAAACGGTAGTGTTTTCGAGAAACTTTACTTGACATTATTTAAAGCATATATACTCGTAAATATAATAATGTAAAAAAATCGCCGATAATGTAAATATTAACGACGTGAGAGACAAGTAAAAAAATTTACATTTTTGTAATTTTTGAAAAAACCAACCTATAGACCAAAATGGCTTTTATGTCATTGATAGAGTACATTTACCACTATCCCTACCAAAAGTTTAAAGAAAAAATATAAAGAAGCAACAAATCATGGATTTTGACCCCACCACCAGATAGAGGATTTTTTTTTCTTAATTTAGCAACTGGTTTCGCTTTTATCCACTTATTCGTTTTCACGGCCCGGCAATTAATTTTTTTCCGTCGAAAATTGGCCATTTTTTCGCGCAGCATTACATAACTTTCCCTATACTACGTATATCACTCCGTGTATACGTACGTATACGGGAAAATAAAAGGTGTCGCAAATATATTAAATTCTGTTTGTATATCAAACAAATCCTTAAATCTTGTTTCAAATTCTGAACGCAATGTTCTCAGTATACCTGCATACACTTCAAAATTCAAAGTTTCGTGAATGGACACTGAAGATAATTTGGAAATAATAAGTGGTTCTTAAGACTTAATTGCCTTTCCCAGAGGGACAGTTTTAAAACAAATGTCTTCATTTTGTCCGAAAAGTGAATAATAAGTATCTGTTTGCCAAGAAGCGAAATGTTCAAATCTCGAAGATGAGAAGTAATGTCACTTAAAAATACTAAATCACAAACCCATTTTTCATCTGACAATTCACGAACATGATCCACCTTCATGTCAATCTCTTGTCGTAGGCATCAAAGCAATCTCTTGTCGTAGCACAAAAAAGCGTTCCAAAACTTTAGCATGGCTAAGCCAATGAACTTCGCAGTGATGCAGTTTACAGCCATGTTCACAGTCAATATCTTCTAGAAAAGTCTTGTATAGGTGAACCTTCTGATCTCAAGGTATTTTGTGATCTTCACAACCTGACTCATCAACTACTCTATCAAGTTTTACACTTTTAGAACATACGCTTTGTTGGTGAATAAGACATTGTATGGGGATGATGCAAACCCCGAGTTCATTCAAATGAATGCGTCCCGTGAAACCTATATTAGCGTCCTCCATTACAGGTGCTCTGTCAGTTGCTACAGAAGTTAAAAATTTCGACGGTAACCAAAATGTCTCAAGTACTACTTCAAGAACGTTGAAAATGTCTTGTCCTGTTGTTGCATCCTTCATTGGAATAAGATCTAGCATCTCCTCTTGAACTTCAAGATTTTCCTTTACTATTCTAACAAAAATTACCAAGTGGGCAGTTCCGGAGACATCTAGTGAATCATCTAAAGATAAAGAATAAGCAATGGCGTTTTCAACACTACTTGCCAATTGCACCTCCAAATCTTCTGATAAATCCTGAATTCCACGCATCACTTTACGCGTCTCAACGCTGACTGACACGAATTCTAGAATCAACTGCGGACAAAGTTCTTCCGCTGCATGAATAATGCACCGTGTCACAAATTCACCTTCGAAAAAGGTTTTAAATTAACAGCAATTTCCATTAAAAAAATCCATTATTTATCGCATTTGGATGAGAAATGAGACCTGAGACGCATATTTTAAAAATGAGGCCAAATTTGGCCGACCAAACTAGATCCAGCTTTTCGTGAATTTCTGGAAAATTAACAATCTGTTGGGGAAATGTTTATGACCAGTGAACTCGCTCGAATTGAAACATTTCTCTTTCTGCCCTACAGCATCTTCGCTATTATTTGAAGACGTCCAATTCAACCAAGAAGCGATCAAACACGGTGTAAGATATATAGGAGTGTTAACTAGCCGCATTTGGGGCACATTTTCTGAAGCCAGTTCCTCGCTTGCCCGTACGGTACGGTGCAGGATCAGTTTGGGTTGCGGTGTATAAAGATATACATCTTAAGATGACATCTTAAACTGTGGCTGTTACACATTACACGACCAATTACGACCTGGCCGAAATGAGACCCAAAGATTGCAGCACTTATACGCGATAACTGTGAGAACTAGCCCCACATAAGCAGCAGTATTACACTGGGAGTGAACATACACATATATCTTACACAGTGCGAACAACTCACTATTTCCATCGTAGTGTTGTCAAAACTATGTGAATTCCACAACTGCATAAAAATTGGAAACAGAAGTCTAATACCATACAGCTCTATTAAGTCACAACAATGACAAGTAATTCACAGAAATTCGCGACAGCGGTACGGAATTCAATTGTTGCACGGAGAGAAATGTTTAGTTCATACAATTAATCACGTAATAGATTCAACTAAACAGAACAGTAGATTTTCGTAGAACAAAGTGCTTAGTCAAGTTCACGAAACTGCTGTTTAGTTAAACACACTAACGCACGTATAGTAATGTTAACTAAACAGGTCGTACCCGGGACGAATGGCATCTAGTGGAGATAACTATACGAATCGTTGCGTTGATTAATACATTGAGTACTATTTACTAAACAGTGAGGTGAAAATAACTAAAGGAAACGTGAAAGGGAATACTTTCTTTCGGTCCCTCCAAGCAGGTAGCAAATGGGATTCCGCAGCGGTCACCCATCCTCCGACCCGCAGACTTGCACTTCCTTAACTTCGGTTACCTGATAGACCCTAGCCTAGCAGAGCAGCTATGGACACAAGCTGCTGGCTATGGGCTGTCGACGGTATTTCTACCATTAATTTAGAATATATTATATATAATATAACATAATTATTTAAAACCAGTAAAATACTAAACTCGCCATTTATATAGCATATAATGCTATATACAGTGTTGAATTCTCACACTTCAGACGGGTTCTATAGCCATTTCAATTGGGCAGGTTGCTGAGAACGCGCGCTTACTAAACAGTATTTAGTAAACAGTGCTTACTAAACAGAGTTTAGTAAGTGTGACGACATGAAACGTAGATCTCACCAAATCATTTTATCTACGAAACAAGAATAGTACCACTGACAATTCTCTTTGTTCATTCACTCACGATTATGAGTTCTTTAATGTACTAAACCAAACTAAATTATGCTTCGTGAATCTTACTACACGAATAATTGTATTTACGACACGATCGCTTACTAAACTTATTTAGTACATTCCACTACAGCATTTCTCTCAGTGTGCGTTCCTGCATTGTCCATTCTCCCTTAAAGAGCTAGCAATTTTTATTTCCAATATTTGAAGAGAAATAATCTATTTAAAGATTAATGTGTAAATGTATAACAAAAGGTGGAATGTAAAAACGAACAAAGAAATAATAAACAAAATGGCAAAATCTAATTTACGACGCATCCTGCTGTCTGAAGCGCAGTAAATTTGCAGCGGGCAGTTATGTTTGTCACGAAATTATAGAAAAACTACTCGTATTTTCAAACAATTAAACATGACTTTATTTGAGGAGGTAGTTTTGATAAATTTGAGAAAACCAGCTGCCATCTATGGCCGCCCAAAGTACATTCTTTTGACATTTTCCTAATTTTGCTGTTTCCTAATGGAAGAACAGAATTATTAATTTTAGAATATTAAAGAACACAAAAACCTCGCCCTAAATGGCAATTTTCTTTTAAAAATTTGTAGTAGTTTTTAAGAAAATGGAGTTTAAGCGCTACTAAATATGCGAAATTTAAAGCTGTTTTTCACATTGAGTTGTTTATTATTGAGTTTTTCAAAAAACTCCATTTGAAGTCATTTGAAGCACTTACATTCACAAATATAATAATGTTTAAAAATTGCTGGTAATGTGCATATTAAAGTTTTGAGAAACTCTTTCAAAAAATTACATTTGTGTAATTTTTGAAAAAACAAAAAAATGTTCCAAAACTAACTTTACGTCATATTAATGATCCCTTATACATATTCATAAAAATATGAGTTCTCGAGAAACTTCACTTGACAATATTTAAAGGTCATGAACTCATTAATATAGTAATGTCAATAAATCGACCCTAATGTAAATTTTAACCACGTGAGTCAAAACATTACATTTTTGCAACTTTTGAAAATACAAAAGAACAGAGCAATATGGCGTTTATGTCATCTCATAGAGTACATTTAGCACTCTCTCTACCAAAAGTTTAAAGAAAAAATTGGAACCGTTTTTGAGAATATCTTGTTTTTGTAATTTTTTTAAATTGCACATATTGCACGCAATATTGCGCGAAAACTACTAAAATTTCCACAAAAATGTAGATGACCTTAAAAGTATGAACTCACTATGAAGAAAAAATTTATTTGAAGGGAAAAACCCCATCTGAAATTTTGTAGTTGGAGGAAGATGCAAATTCAGAGTTATCCGTGAAAATCGGACTGATGCCATTTTAATAACTGTATTTTATTCTATTCTTACAAGAAGTTTAAAGAAAAAAATTGGAGCCGTTTTTGAGAAAGTTTCAAAACGTCCGGGGGTCTTCATGTAAAGTACCTCCAAAAATTAAAATATTGGTTTCAAATTCAAGGAGCCACGAGATCAGCCAGATCGATCAGAGTGTGTCAATTTTGGAGAAAATCGGCAGAGCGGTTTAGGGCTGGTTTCACCAAACAAGGAGTAAGAGTTTACTCTGGAGTAAATCATGTTTACTCGAGAGTAACGTCTTGCAGCGTTTCACCAACACTTTACTCGAGTGTAAATCGCTGATACGAGAGTAAATTCGTGAGTAAATTTACACCGCGAAAATCCGTCGGGTAAACTACGGAGTAAGCTCAGTTTTCAATGTGCGTGTACCTCCGACGTGTTGTTATGGCTCGACGCTAGCAAATAATAGTATTTGAAGATGATTCCTGCGATTATTCGGAATATTATCCTCTAGTGCGAAGACAAAGATGGGTGCGGGAGAGAATGGATTGTTTTCTTTCAATTATGACAATGGATATTTTGTCATGAGGTTATGTTTGGCCAGCTCTTCTATATGTAAGAATCGAATTATTTGCATACTAATTACAAAAACAAAAAATAAATTAAAAAATAAATACAAGTAGGATAATTTCATAAACTATTTACACTATACTATATACACGACCAATTACGACCTGGCCGAAATGAGACCCAAAGATTGCAGCACTTACACGCGAGAACTGTGAGAGCTAGCCTCATAAGCTTCAGTTTTAGACTGGGAGTGAACACACCTATAAACCTTGCACAGTGCGAACAACTCACTGTTTCCATCGCAGTGTTTGTCAAAACTATGTGAATTCCACAACTGCATAAAAATATAATACAATCGTTTTGTATTGGAAAAAGAAGTCTCATACCATACTGCTCTATCAAGTCACTACAATGACAAGTATTTCACAGAAATTCGCGACAGCGGAACGGAATTAAATTGTTGCATTCCTGCATTGTCGATACTCCCTTAAAGAGCTAGCAATTTTTATTTCCAATACTGGAAAAGAAATAATCTATTTAAAGATTAATGTGTAAATGTATATCAAAAGGTCGATTGTAAAAACGAACAAAGAAATAATAAACAAAATGGCAAATTCTAATTTGCGACGCATGCAGCTGTCCGAAGCGCAGTAAATTTACAGCAAGCTATTATGTTTGTCACAAAATCGTAGAAAAACCTCTCGTATTTTGAAAATATTAAGTATGACCTGATTTGAAGATGTAGTTTTGATAAATACATTTAATTAAGAAAAAATTGTATTTTTAAAATTGTAGTTGTACGAAAACGACGAAAACGAAGCGCAGTAAATTCCGTGCGGGCTATTAGGTTTATTAGTAAATTATAGAAAAACTTCTCATGTTTTCAAAAAATTCTTCATGACCTTATTTGAAGTTCTATATCTTCACAATTGTAGTTGTAGAAAGACGCTGAAATTTTAAAATTTTTTTCAACTTTTGCAAAATTAGGCATTTCAACGAACATGAAACTTCCATCATTCTCTTAAACTTCCTTTATGCTATCTCAGGTCTCAATTTAATCAAAAAACGTTGTGCGGTTTTTAAGAAAAATTGGTTTAAAGAAAAAAAATTGTTTGAAACAATTTTTCGAAAAAAATACTTATGTTTTTGAAACATTGAACAAAATCTTATTTTAAGACCTATTTTTTATTAACACATTTCATTAAGAAAACAAATTGTATCTTCATAATTGTAGTTGTAGGAAGATGCCCAAAAATTTTAAATTTTTTCAATTTTCGAAAATTTAGAGTTTTCATCCAACATGAAACCTACGCCATTCTCTTAAATGACCTTCAGACTACCCAACAACAAAATTTAGTCAAAAATTTTGGCGCCCTTTTTTGAAAATTTTGAAAATATTCCAAGGGATTTGTATAAAGTACCCTCCAAAATTGATATATCGGAGAGTATCAATTTAGGAGAAAATCGGCTGAACGGTTTAATCGCTAGCGTTGTTCACAGACGGACGGACAGACAGACGTTTTACATTCAATTGGTTTTTTCGGTGTCAAGGCCCCACAAAATTGGGATTCTGGCTGCACCACGTGTTAGGAGATTTTTTTTCTTAATTTAGCAACTGGATTTATCCACTTTTTGTTTATCAGGGCCTTGTAATGAGAGTTTTTCTGCCGAAAACCCGCCTTTTTTGTGCAGCAATACATAACTTTCCCTACACTATACGTACGTACGTATAGTATACAACGTAAAAATCTGTGTCACTGTAAAAATATAAAGGATAAAATTATGTCTTACTTGATTTTTACGAATTGATGCAACATTCTTATTTTTTTAAATAACAGATTCCATTTCCCTTTTTGCCGTAATTTTGTGCACCATAAATAAGAAGCATTTTCAGATGACGTGGAGTAAGTTTGCTTTTTGTTGGTCAGAATTTTCTTAAATGCTGAAAAGGATCCCTCAACGTCCGTGCTGGTGAATGAACCATAGCCCGCCGCGAACTAGCGGTCTATGAGTGAACATATTTAATTACTGATGGTACAGAATGGCATAAACTTTCCCGTATTAGTTTTCTATTTCCTTGGGTCTGAGTTAGCTATTCGGAATTGCAGCATACTAGTGTCAGCTCCCATCTATCGCCGCCCAAACTACATTTTTTTGACATTTTCTTAATTTTTCGGTTTTCTAATGGTAGAACAAAAATATTATTTTAAGAACCTCGTCCTAAATGACAATTTTCTTTGGAAATTTTAAAGCAGTTTTTAAGAAAATGGCGTTTAAGCGCTACTCGTAAATTCGAAATTTGATGTTCTTTTCACACAAGCTTTGAGTTTTTGAAACATTTCATTAGAAGTCATTTTAAGCACTTTTACTCTTGCGAACAATAGAGTCTACAAATTGCTGAAAATGTCCATATTAAGGGCGTGAGAGGCCTTTCAAAAAAAAAAAAAATTAAAAGTAATTACCCAAAATGATTTTACGTCTTATTAAAGACTGCAATTAGCACCATCCCGTCGAAGACGTTAAAAAAATTGGAGCTATGTATGAGAAAATAGCGTTGGGACGTTTTTGAAAATGCGGAATTTTTAGCTAGTTTTCACTGAAAACGGTTGAGTTTCGACAAACTTTATAAGACATTATTTAAAACACATGCACTCTTAAATGTAATAATGGGAACGATTTGCCACTAATGTAAATATTAACGACGTGAGAAACAATTCGAAAAAAATACATTTTTGTAGTTTTTGAAAAAGAAGAGAATAGGACAACAGCCATTTATTTGTGCAAGCCAAAAAAGCGAAAATTCCACGATCGTTCAAAACTGGCGATTTTGGACGGAAACTCGAATCTTCAGAAAATCAACGTCCTAACCCGGAATTTCATGGCGAGTTCACTAGTGATAAACATTTCCCCAACAGATTGTTAGTTTTCCAGAAATTCGCGGAAATCTGGACCGTAATTAGGCCGGCCATTTTTGGTCCCATTTTTTAAAATGCGTCTCAGGGTTCATTTCTCGTCCAACTGCGGTAAATAATGGAATTATTTAACTCTACATTAAATTTTGAAATCAGATTTTACTTCTTGAATAAAAATAGTTTACATAATTTTGCAGAAAAGTGCATTTTCTGCCCATTCTTTTGTGGAAGCCAAAAAAGCGAAACTTCCATGATCGTTGAAAAGTGGCCATTTTGGACGGAAACTCGAATCTTCTGAAAATCAACGTCCTAGCCCGGAATTTCATGGCTAGTTCACTGGTGATAACATTTTCCCAACAGATTGTTGGCTTTCCAGAAATTCACGAAAAAATGGTTTGGCTGGCCACATTTGGCCTCATTTTTACATTCCCGTATAATTTACGTACGTATAGTATAGGGAAAGTTATGTAATGCTGCCGAGAAAACGGCGGATTTTTGTCAGAAAAACTCGTATTACAGGGCTCTGGTAACGAAAAAGTTGATAAATCCAGTTGCTAAATTATGAAAAGATACACTTTCTAACACGTGGTGCAGCTAGAATCCCTGTTTTGTCGGTCCTCGATACCGATAAAACAAACTGAAAGCAAAACTTCTGTCCGTCTGTCAGTCTGTGAACAACGCTAGCGACTAAGGACCGGTTTCACCAAGAGTGGAGTAAAGTTAAGAGTAGCTACTCGAGAGAAAGCATTACTCTGGGATAGTTACACTCGAGTAAAATATAAGCTTTTCACCACGCTTCTGGAGGGTTATTTTACTCTAGAGTACATTCTCTCCGGTTTACTCCGCGAACCGACTGAACGCGCTATTTTTCATACACAGCAGAGTGCGATTCAAAAGGCCGTGTGCGACTGTGATGCTATGAACCAATGCGGACCAAGAGGAACAAGTTATTTTCTTTCATTTTTCAGTTTGGGAGTTCTTGGCGGCGACGTGTTAGGTTATGTTAGGTTAGATTATAGTCTTATGGTGTTTTGAGTTAGCGTAGGTTATTAGTTTTTCGAATATAAATACGAATTAGTATGCAAACGTCTAATTTTTCATTTGTTACTAATCTCGCGCTTTCTAAAATTGTATTATTATTTATTTTGTTTGTTTCACTTTTAAAATGTGTTAATCTTTCAACTAATTATATTTCAAATGTTGGAAAGGGATTCTGGAACTCAAGAAAACGTGTGCAGATGATCTTCACTCCCATACGTCATATACAGTTTTTACTGTGTTTTTTAACTGAATAAATAAGTTCTTGTAGTTATTATTTTTCCTTTTGTTATTGTGTATTTACTACCTTTATTTCGTATCCACATCGGTAAAAAAGAAATTTACAAAGTCCTCCATAGTTTATAATGTACCTGATAAAGTTAACCTCGTACTTCACAAAAAAAGTACTTTGTTCACTGTTTAAATGCCCTTAATAGACATTCTGTTTTGATCTGGATTCTGAACTGATTGCATATAATCGTAAGATACCTACAATTAAAAAAAATAGTTTATGAAATTATCCTACTTGTATTTATTTTTTAATTTATTTTTTGTTTTTGTAATTAGTATGCAAATAATTCGATTCTTACATATAGAAGAGCTGGCCAAACATAACCTCATGACAAAATATCCATTGTCATAATTGAAAGAAAACAATCCATTCTCTCCCGCACCCATCTTTGTCTTCGCACTAGAGGATAATATTCCGAATAATCGCAGGAATCATCTTCAAATACTATTATTTGCTAGCGTCGAGCCATAACAACACGTCGGAGGTACACGCACATTGAAAACTGAGCTTACTCCGTAGTTTACCCGACGGATTTTCGCGGTGTAAATTTACTCACGAATTTACTCTCGTATCAGCGATTTACACTCGAGTAAAGTGTTGGTGAAACGCTGCAAGACGTTACTCTCGAGTAAACATGATTTACTCCAGAGTAAACTCTTACTCCTTGTTTGGTGAAACCAGCCCTAAACCGCTCTGCCGATTTTCTCCAAAATTGACACACTCTGATCGATCTGGCTGATCTCGTGGCTCCTTGAATTTGAAACCAATATTTTAATTTTTGGAGGTACTTTACATGAAGACCCCCGGACGTTTTGAAACTTTCTCAAAAACGGCTCCAATTTTTTTCTTTAAACTTCTTGTAAGAATAGAATAAAATACAGTTATTAAAATGGCATCAGTCCGATTTTCACGGATAACTCTGAATTTGCATCTTCCTCCAACTACAAAATTTCAGATGGGGTTTTTCCCTTCAAATAAATTTTTTCTTCATAGTGAGTTCATACTTTTAAGGTCATCTACATTTTTGTGGAAATTTTAGTAGTTTTCGCGCAATATTGCGTGCAATATGTGCAATTTAAAAAAAATTACAAAAACAAGATATTCTCAAAAACGGTTCCAATTTTTTCTTTAAACTTTTGGTAGAGAGAGTGCTAAATGTACTCTATGAGATGACATAAACGCCATATTGCTCTGTTCTTTTGTATTTTCAAAAGTTGCAAAAATGTAATGTTTTGACTCACGTGGTTAAAATTTACATTAGGGTCGATTTATTGACATTACTATATTAATGAGTTCATGACCTTTAAATATTGTCAAGTGAAGTTTCTCGAGAACTCATATTTTTATGAATATGTATAAGGGATCATTAATATGACGTAAAGTTAGTTTTGGAACATTTTTTTGTTTTTTTCAAAAATTACACAAATGTAATTTTTTGAAAGAGTTTCTCAAAACTTTAATATGCACATTACCAGCAATTTTTAAACATTATTATATTTGTGAATGTAAGTGCTTCAAATGACTTCAAATGGAGTTTTTTGAAAAACTCAATAATAAACAACTCAATGTGAAAAACAGCTTTAAATTTCGCATATTTAGTAGCGCTTAAACTCCATTTTCTTAAAAACTACTACAAATTTTTAAAAGAAAATTGCCATTTAGGGCGAGGTTTTTGTGTTCTTTAATATTCTAAAATTAATAATTCTGTTCTTCCATTAGGAAACAGCAAAATTAGGAAAATGTCAAAAGAATGTACTTTGGGCGGCCATAGATGGCAGCTGGTTTTCTCAAATTTATCAAAACTACCTCCTCAAATAAAGTCATGTTTAATTGTTTGAAAATACGAGTAGTTTTTCTATAATTTCGTGACAAACATAACTGCCCGCTGCAAATTTACTGCGCTTCAGACAGCAGGATGCGTCGTAAATTAGATTTTGCCATTTTGTTTATTATTTCTTTGTTCGTTTTTACATTCCACCTTTTGTTATACATTTACACATTAATCTTTAAATAGATTATTTCTCTTCAAATATTGGAAATAAAAATTGCTAGCTCTTTAAGGGAGAATGGACAATGCAGGAACGCAACAATTGAATTCCGTACCGCTGTCGCGAATTTCTGTGAATTACTTGTCATTGTTGTGACTTAATAGAGCTGTATGGTATTAGACTTCTTTTTCCAATTTTTATGCAGTTGTGGAATTCACATAGTTTTGACAACACTGCGATGGAAATAGTGAGTTGTTCGCACTGTGTAAGATATATGTGTATGTTCACTCCCAGTGTGATACTGCTGCTTATGTGGGGCTAGTTCTCACAGTTATCGCGTATAAGTGCTGCGATCTTTGCGTCTCATTTCGGCAAGGTCGTGATTCGTGTAATGTGTAACCGCCACAGTTTAAGATGTCATTTTAAGATTCTTGTCATTCTAAATTCTTGTTTCTAGTTTTATTTTGTTTGTTTTTTTAATTTTGGGCCTCAAGAAAATGTGCGCAGATAATCTTTTTTCCCACACATCATACACAGTTTTTAGTGTTTTTTAACCAAATAAACAAACAAAACAAACAAGATGTATATCTTTATACACCGCGACCCAGACCGATCGTGCGCACCGTACGGGCGAGCGTGGAACTAGCCTCAAATTGGCTTCAGAAAATATGCCCCAAAGGCGGCTGGTTAACTCACCTATATATCTTACAGCGTGGGTGATCGCTTCTTGGTTGAATTGGACGTTTGGAAATAATAGCTAAGATAATGTACGGCAGAAAGTGCAATATCTCAATTCTACGAAGCTGCTTCCAATAATACGGGAAAGTATGTGCTGTTATAGCGACACTAGTTTCATAGAACAAAAGCAAATATTTCCCCTTTAGAATGATTGTTCAATTACCAAATCTTTTCTATCATGCTGTATTTAAGTGTGTTTTGAAATAAAACGTTGTGTTTCATAAATCACCATGTTTTGCATGGCGTGAAACATACAATTTATTTACAATGCCTATTAAAGACGTATTTCCCTACTTTTTAGGAACTTTTTAGTCGGCTAAAAAAACATTTTTAGGATCTAAGAATCCGAAGTCTGATCATTATTTGACATCGGATGTTTAGGAAAATACCTATTTTATTATAATGAAAATATTTAAAGGTGATTACTATATGTAAATGAATTACGAAAAATTAAACATTCTGACAAACTTTTAATTTGCTTTTTTACTTTCCCATGAACGAACGTATATACCGAATAATATACGTAGTATATGGAAAGTTATGTATTGCATCGCGAAAAAACGGTGGATTTTCGGAAGAAAAAAATCATTGCAGGGCCCTGATAACAACACTAGTGGTGCTAGAGAATGGTACGGGTTTTCCCGTATTAGTTTTCCAGTTCTTTGGGTCTGGGCTAGCTATTCGCAATTGCCACATAGGCTGCAATTGGCCGCAATTGCCACAGACGGATCGTGCCACCTGCCATCAATCGCCTCCGAAAGTACATTATTTTGACATTTTCTTCATTTTTCCGTTTTGTAATGGTATAACGGAAACATTAATTTTAGAATATTAAAGAACACTGAAATCTTGTCCTAAATGCCAATTTTCTTTGAAAAAATTAGTGTCGTTTTTAAGAATATGGCGTTTAAGCGATACTAAAAATGCGAAATTTGAAGCTCTCTTTCAGAGAAAATTTTTGAGTCTTCGAAAAACTTCATTTGAAGTCATTTAAAGGACTTTCACTCGCAAATAAAATACTGTTTAGAAATTGCTGGTAATGTGCATATTAAAGGCGTGAGATATGTTTCAAAAAAATTACATTTGTGTAAATTTTGCACAAAAAATACCAAAAATTAAAGTTTACGTCATATTAAAGAGTGCAAATAGCACTATTCACTTCAGAAGTTGAAGAAAAAACTTGGAGCCATTTTTGAGAAAATGGCGTTTGAGCGTATCTGAAAATGCGGAATTTTGAGCTACTTTTCACAGAAAACTATTCAATTTTCGAGAAACTTTATTTGAGATTATTTAAAGCGCATGTACACATAAATACAATAATGTCAACAAATTGCCGCTAATGCAAATATTAACGACGTGAGAGACAAGCCAAAAAAATTACATTTTTGTAATTTTTGAAAAACCAAAGGAATAGAGCAATATGGCAATTATGTCATTTCATAGAGTATATTAGGCACTATCTTTACAAAAAGTTTAAAGAAAAAATTTGGAGCCGTTTTTGAGAAAATCTTGTTTTTGTAATTTTTAAAAATCACAAATATTGCGCGAAAACTACTACAATTTTCAAAAAAAAGGTACGTGACCGTAATGATAGAAAACACTTTGAGAGCAAATTGAGAACAAATTTTATTTGGTAGAAAAATCTCTATCTTCAATTTTTTACTTGTACGAAGTCGCCGAAAAAAATTCAAACTTTTGAAATTTTCGAAAATTGAGAGTTAACCGTGAAAATCGGATCTATGCCACCTTAATAAGTGTATTTTACTTTATTCTTACAAGAAATTTAAAGAAAAAAATTGAAAATGTCCGGGGGCTTCATGTAAAGTACCGCCGAATTTTGAAGAAAGTTTTTCAAAATCGCGGCGCCTTGAGTGGACTGAAATAAAGTGCACGTATGGTTTAGAGTTTAGTGTTGTTCGCAGACGGTCGGACGGACGATCGAACGGACGGTCGGAAGGACAGACGGTCGGACACACGGACAGACGTTTTGAAAAAAACACTTTATCGGTATCAGGGGACCCCAAAACGTGTATTTCCGTTAAAATCTCGAAATCGATTTTCTGCAGCATTACACAACTTTTCCTATACTACATACATTACTCCGTATATGCGTAAATTACATACATATTACATATATTACTCCGTATTGCGACCAGCACCGTCTTCGGGATAAGGGAGAGGGATTTTTAATAATCTCCCTAGGAGGTAGCTCAGTCGGGATGACGGTGGGCCACATAAAAATAATTGAAATTGGTGGGATCAAGGACGTGGGTTCTGTACACTACGGTCTCGCGAATCATTCAGATTAAAACACAGATTTTTTAAAAACCTTACTATAATCTTGAGATGAAAAATTTTGTGGCATAGAAATCTCATACACTTGACATAAATACATAGAAAAATACAAAATACGCTGTCAATTGCTGAAAATAGAATAAACAAGAAAATTCTTAAATCTATACACCCTTCTCTTTGCTACTTTACTAATTTACAGTCTTTCTCATCAAATCAAAAATTTACAAGGCCTTCACACATTCTTTGGTACCATTTATATTCTCTTTCATGTAACACAAAAATTAAGTTTTTACTGTTTTTACAAAGAATAAGGATAAAGAAAGATTGATTCTGTAAGTTATAAAAAAAATTACTCTCTCCTCTAACTAGCTGAACATTAAATCTTTTTCTACGTTTACACAGAATTACTCTATCTGCTTCGTTAAACGAGTTCTGGGTACTAGAACATTTGTGAAAGGAACTTTCTTACTTTGAAATCCTTTTCAATACGGGCTTTCGTTCGCCGTCTTCTGAAACTCGAGCAGTGGCGACTTTGGTGACCTTGATGCTGGGTGCTTCCCTTCGCTGCTCGCTCCGCTGGTCGGGTATCGTTACCAAAGCTCCCTTTGCAGTAGAACTCTCTCTGGGCCAACGGTGTGGTTAAATATTCGTCTTTTGCCAACGTAAATGTTTTAACCATATGCCGCTAGTATTTTCCAATTATATCCAGTAGAATTCAATTCGATATAAGCGAAGAGCATATAAGGAGAATAAAGAGCAAAATAAAAGCTGAAAAAGGATATAAAAACCACGTGTTAGATTCTAATCAATTATAAGTAACAGGGCTCCTTCCCCTCTTCCCACTGTTCTTAAAACATCTTGTTAATTAATCCTTAAATAGTAATTCTCTTCGAACTAATTCAAAGAATTAATTACCTCTTCCTTTTGTCTTTGAAGAGCTCTGATGCCTTTTCTTCGTCTGGGTTGATGGCGTCCACGATGACACGCTACGTCCGTTCAACCTCGCTGTTTGCCGACACGCTTCGAAAAGGAACGGTATGTGCTGTATGTCTCGCTGTTACCCTAGCCAAGCGATTCTAGTGAACTCTTGTGATAACTATGAGAACTAATCAGTAGCTCTCTTCTGTCTGTGCGGCGCGCGACAGAAGTACCGATGTTCTTCGTGCGGGCGATAAATGTGCCACGTTTTCCTGAGCTTTCGGAGGGAAAACGGATGGTCACAGTATATAACGTACGTATACGGGAAAGTAAACTAGTGGTGCTGCAGAATGGCACAGACTTTCCCGTATTATTTTTCTATTTCCTTGGGTCTCGGCTACCTATTCATACTTGCCACATACTCTTGCCAGTTCCCATCTATCGCCGCCCACACAACATTTTTACTTTCCCGTATACGTACGTATATGCGGAGTAATATACGTAGAATAGGGAAAGTTATGTAATGCTGCACGAAAAAAACGGCGAATTTTCGGCGGAAAAAAAATTCATTGCCGAGCGCTGGTAACGAAAAGTGGATAAAACCAGTTGCTAAATTAAGAAAACAAAATCCCCTAACACATGGTGTAGCCAGAATCCATCTTTAGTGGGTCCTTGACACCGAAAAACCAATTGAAAGGAAAACGTCTGTCTGTCCGTCCGTCCGTCTGTGAACACTACTAGCACCTAAACCATAGGTACGATTTCTTCCAAAATTGATATTCCCCGGTCGATTTGGTTTGAGTCGAAGCTTTATTTTGAAAAATATTCTTCAAAATTTGGGGGTACTTTACATGAAGTCTCCTGGACATTTTCAAAATTTTCTCAAAAACGGCTCCAAATTTTTTCTTTAAATTTCTTGTAAGAATAGAGTAAAATATACTTATTCAGGTGGCATACGCCCGATTATCACGATTAACTATGAATTTTCAAAAATTGCAAAAATGTGAATTTTTTTCGGCGTCTTCCTACAACTACAAAATTGAAGATTGAGATTTTTCCTCCAAATAAAATTTGTTCTACAGAGTGAGTTATTTCATTATGGTCGCGTACATTTCCTTGAAATTTTTAGTTTTCTTGCAAATTCGCGAAATATTTTCAATTTCAAAAAATTACAGAACCAAGATTTTCTCAAAAATGGCTCCAATTTCTTTCTTTAAACTTTTGATAGGGATAGTGCTGTATTCTATGAGATGACATAAACGTCATGTAACTCTTTTGTTTTTTCAAAAATTACTAAAATGAATTTTTTTTTACTTGTATGAAAATAGAAGAATAAAGCAGCATGACGTTTATGACATCTCATAGAGTACATTAGGCACTATCCTTACCAAAAATTTGGAGCCATTTTTGAGAAAATCTTGTTTTTGTAATTTTTTAAAATTGCGCATGTTGCACCCAACATTGCGCGGAAACTACTAAAATGTTCAAAAGAATATTCATGACCTTAAAGTACTCACCGTGAAGAACAAATTATATTTGAAGAAAAAAATGTATATCTTTAATTTTATAGTTGTAGGAAGAGCCCGAAAAAAATTCACTTTAGCAAATTTTGAAAATTTTGAGTGAAAATCGGACCTATGCTACCTTAAGTGTATTTTACTACATTCTTACAAGAAATTTAAAGAAAAAATTTGAAGAGTTTTTTGAGAAAATGTCCGGGGGGCTTTATTGAAAGTGCCCCGAAATTTTGAAGAAAGTTTTTCAAAATCGCGCCGCCTCGAGTGGAACCAGATCGGCCAGGGAATATGAATTTTGAAAGAAATCGTACTTATGGTTTCGGCGCTACGGTTGTTCACAGACTGACTGACGGACGGACCGACGAACAGACGGACGGACAGACGGACGGACGGACGGACGAACGGGCGGGCGGACGGACGGACAGACGTTTGGAAAATAAGGTTTTCAGTATCAGAGGATCCCAAAACGGGAATTTCCGTTGAAATCTCGAAGTCGATTTTCTGCAACATTTTCCCTATACTACATATATTACTCCGTACATACGTACGTATATGGGAAAGTAAAAGTGGATAAAGCCAGTTGCTAAATGAAGAAAAAAAAGTCCCTAACACGTGATACAGCCAGAATCCCTGTTTCGTGGGTACTTGATACCGAAAAAAACAATTGAAATTAAAACGTCTGTCCGTTTGAATATTTTACTTGAAGACTCTGGGACAGTTTCAAACAAACAAAAACCGGCGCCAACAATTTTTGGCTAAATTTTGTTGTTAGATAGTCTGAATGTCATTTAAGGGAATGGTGTAGGTCTTATGTTGGTTGAAAAATCCTATTGTTCGAAAATTGGAAAAATTCAAACTTTTTTCGGTGTCTTCTTACAACTACAATTATGAAGTAACAATTTATTTTAATGAAATGTGTTCATAAAATACTGATCATCAAAAAAGTATAAAGTTGAGATGTATACATGCTTGTTTCTTTTCAAGTAGAAAGAAAGGGCTACTGCTCTTGACTCATGAAGTAATAGCAGATATGCTCTGCACGCGCTTTATCTGAATTTGTTTGGACTTTTTCGAGAGAGGGCAGATATTGCAATATTATATTACATAACCGTTTCCAATAATGCAAGAAAGTATGTGTTCTGGTTTATTTCTGTAAAATTGATATTTAATAGTGTTGCTTCAAAATAATTTCATATTACTCATTTTATTTCAAAATACTTGTACTTTTACACAGATTTGAGTTATGTAGCCATTTGCATTTTTCCAGTAATGCTAAAGGGTTACAAGAACAGAAAGATAAAAAATAATAATACATAAGATAGAACATAATAATACTATTTTACTATTACCAATAATAGGAGAAACTTTTACATGCTGTTGGAACGCAACTAATTGTCTAAAAAGTGATGGCCGAAAAAGTAACTGCACAAAGCCATTTTTTTTATCTCATTTTCAATGCAAGCAGGAATTGAAAGAAAAATATGCATCCTCTGACCAAGTGAGAGTTGTCTATGGTTTTATTAGTTACCCAGGAACACTGGAAAAATCCAAAAACAATGAAACAATTTCAATTTGGACTGAAAAATGTAAATATTCAATAGTGTTTTCCACCCATTTCAGTGTGTATTATCAGAATTCTCATACTCAGTGCATCACTGCTTAAGACACAGCTGACATGCAACAGCAAAGCTCCAAGAAAATGCTGCCTGCTGTTACATCTTTACTGGACATGTTGGGTTACGGATCAGCAATTTTTTTTTTTATATTCTTGGTATGTAAGGAATACTGTATAATGTGTGTTCTATATGTTATTGCAGTGTTCTTGAAGACTTTTCGTTAACATATATAATTTATAGCAATATTATACAATAGTATTTAATTTGTTCTTCTTGAGTAATGATAATCTCATGATTTACAATGAACAACATTGTTACCATATCAATTAAAACAAAATGGACACCTATTAGGTTTCACCATTTTTACGTCTACACCATAAAAATACCTGCTACATCTATCTCATTAATGAAATAAACTTTTATTAAAATCTGGCCTAACCTGTTTTACATTACTTTTGAAGTGCACCAAGATGTAAAACCACACTCCAGTTAAATATTCCCAAGTACATTTTATATTATTTAAATTTTTCAAGTATTTACTTCCTTCCAATGGAACTTACTAATATAAAGTTGAAAGTTTTAATATCTGAAATGTCTGGCAACAAATTTTTCAAGTGACTTTGTAGTAGTATAATTTTTCAAACAAGTTTTAATGTTTGATTAAGGTGCTATAAGTATCAATATAACTTTTCAAAACAAAATACTTTGTACTGCAGCAAAAGCGCCTTCAATTATTTCTAATAATCAATTACATGAAGAATTTGATCTTTCCACACAGCCCTATTTAATTTCAAGCTCTCATACATTTTTTCAAACCTTATTGTCTTCTCCAGCTGCATGTAATTTACCTACTTGAAAAAGCCTACACACAAAGGAGAATTCAAATCAGATTCCCCACAGATAAATTCAGACCACCTTAATAACACATTTTCTCCTCTAACCTCATCTAATTCCTAATCTGCTACCATTCCCCCAAATCACCCCAACCACATATTACTTATAAAATTAATTAATATATTATATAAATTGAAACTGAAATTGAAGTCTCCAGAAGGAGTCGTCTCATTCATACTAAGGCTAATACTAAGTTAGCTCTGCATTTCCACAACGTTAGCTAATTATTAATAGTACATCAACGCTCTCTTGTAAAGCACTTATCTGCTGCATAAGAAAACTGTTTAATAATAAAAAATTAAAAAAAGTATAACAGCTGATTGTATCAACACTGATTTAACAAAACTTATTGAATGCTCAACTGCACCTTTTAACATAAAAATTAACCAATTTAAAAAATTAAATTATGAAAAAGTCACAAAGGAACTTTTTAAGGTAGTAGTGTCTACTACCTTAGACCTTAAAATTATAAAAATTGTTTTTATTGGTTCTACAATAAATATTTCTATATTATTCCTTAAGAGAATGCGTTATGCAAAATATTTTAAGAAATTTTGAATATTTAAACAGTTTTACTTAATTTCCAACTATTTGTGTAAATGATTAATGATTATTAACCTATTCTACATCACAAAGATTTGGTATTACTCTTTTAAACATCGAATATAATAATGAGTTGTGGAAGGCAGGAAGCTTTATTATCTTCATAATAATGAGGACCCATTTACTAACCTACTCCAAACACACATGTAAACAGCACAAAAAGGTGATCAGAAAAGAATTTTCAAATTTTTATGCTTAAAAAATAACGAAAACACAATTATTAACCTTACTTTTCAATTTTTTTGTAACAATAAAATATATGGTAGGAAGTGGTGCAGAGTTTATGATGCTTGGGCATTGTTTCTACATCGTAGGTTTTTATTTGATGCTGGACTATAACGCTGTCTTGTCTGGGCGGAGTCCCCCAGCCGCCTCTGAATTGCATTGAAGATGGAAGCAATGCGACTGAAAAGGCTTTATGTTCAAATAAAAACCTACAAGGTAAAACCAACACCTCAAATGTATTTCTATAATAAAATATATGACCACTACATTTTCTAATATTAAAAATTCTTCAGTTCCCAATATCAATAATGTTATGTTTTTGCAATTATACATATTGTATACAATTCCAAAAGATTAACAGCAAAAACCTGAAGTGCTTTTTACCATAAGCATTTTCTTAATTCAATTAAGAGAGTGTAAATTCCAACTGACCATCTCAGAACTTAAGTCTACTCCAAAAGGCCTGGCAATGGCACGACAAGGCAGAACATGGAAGGGCCAAATTGCCTTGCAGAGAATACAGAAAATACTTTCTTGCACACGTAAGGAGAAGGACAATATTATCATGTATTTACCATGGAAGGTGCTTAACGTATAAATGTTTCAATTTCTAATGTAGCTTTTAAAATACAATTTCCTCCACAACTGAAATTTATCAATAATGTAGTATATAAGATAAAGAACACTTGGAATTATTTAAATTATTGCTAGCGGGAATACGATTTGTAGGTTATTTTCTTGTAAAACAATAGATAAAATTACAAAAACAGCAAACAAAGATATTTATTATCTTGCTCTCACAACAATACAGTTAGTTCTCATAAGATTGCATTAACTAATTTTCTGAATAATGAGTGATAAAGAATTTTCCAAACAATTACACTCGACAGAAAAAACCACAAATCAATTCTTTAACAAGAGGTTTTGCTCCTACTCACGTATTATCAGCCTTGTTTTTTCAAATAAAAACAAAAGAATAAACTTTTTTTTTTAAAGCATTAACGCATAAAACAATTCTAAATTATCAAATTAATACTAGGATTAAATCTGCTTTCAACCTTGCTAATTTTCAAACACCACATCCAGTTTGGTACTTTAGCTCTATCAGGAAATTGTACTTCAATACCAGTTTTTATCTCCATCCATCTCAAAGTAAAATTTGTACCCAACATAGTTACACTAGAATCCTTACTTAATTCAGGTGCTGCTAATCTCAAAAGGCCATCTTCAGGCCACTCAAACACAATAGCATACACAAATGTTTCATCTGCTTTTTCATTACTAGTGGTATACCAAACACCTTCAGTGTAAGAATCATTCTGTGTAGTCCATGGTCTTGTGGAATAAATAGCTTCACCATTCATTTCAAGCCAAGATCCAATTTCTTGTAAACGTTCTTGCATAATGATAGGTATCACACCATCTTTCGTGGGACCTACATTAAGTAACAAGTTGCCACCACAGCTAACAGTTGTCACTAATTCTTTCAGTAAATCATGAGTGCTTCTGTAATCTGATAATTCTGCATTGCGTCTGTATCCCCATGAATGCTTATCAATTGTCATGCAATTTTCCCACTTGTGAGGCTGCAAAACTCCAGGATTGAAGTGATCAGTGCAAGTATAAAAGTCACCATGCTTGCACGGAATGTTTTTTCCCCATCGATCATTTACAACAACATGATCTTTAACTGGACTTTTATTGTATAGCCAGGCTAGAAATTCTTTGGACGTCCAATAAGAATCAGATGCTTCCCAATCACCATCTGACCATATGACAGCAGGCTGATATTTTTCAACTAACTCATGAAGCTCAGGAACAGTTTTGCTTGTAACAAACAACTGAGTACTAAAGTTATTGTTTTTATCATGAAGGTAAAGAGGATTAAACCATTCATACATTGAATGATACAAACCAAACTTTATATCGGTTTTGGAACGAATAGATTCAGCAAGCTCTCCTAGTAAATCACGGTGAGGACCAACATCCATCGAATTCCAGCTGAAAGAGTATTTTGAAGGCCATAATGTATAACCTTCATGGTGCTTGCTTGTAAGAACAACATATTTAGCACCTGATTTCTTAAAAATGTCGGCCCAGGCATTTGGATCATAAAATTCTGCAGTGAAATCTCGACCAAAATCTTGGTAAGTAAACTCCACTGGATAATTTTTCTCCATAAATGAAACGTAAGTGCTAGAATTAACACCCTTCCAATTTTCCCAAAACCATTCGGATCCAAAACTGGGAACGGAGAACACACCCCAATGTATAAAAATTCCGAATTTCGCTTCATCATACCACTGTGGCAGAGGTCTAGAATCTAGACTTTCCCATGTTGGTTTGTACTGTGAAACTACAATCTCCAGTTGAATGAACAAAATACACCACACACCCTGACTACGCATTTCTGATCAACACTATCGATTTCCTTACGGCGAAAACACTCTCGGGTGTGAAGAATTATCAACGCACACTATCAACATTCAACAAGTGTACCAAGATGGAATGCCGATGGACATGAGTGAGTGTCACGAGACTAAAAGCGATTTTTTTTTGTCAAATAGACACTGAGATAACCAACGTTTCATAGTGATGTATATAAAGTTACAAACCACGCAAGCACATACGTAGTACGAAAGAACAATGAGATATAATAAAAGCACCTTATCCTTTTCCAATTTCTGCCCAGAAGCTTCTTTGGCGGCGGCGGCGGCGGCCCGCCCGGTGGCGTCGAAACGGCACTTACAAAAAAATATGCACAGTGCTTGATTTAGAAAATTTTACGTCCCGGGACGCTCCCCCAAATTAATTATTAATTTAATAGAAATAGTTGCGTATTTATAATATGATTTAATAATTATTCCGGTGATACCGGAACGCTGTTCCACCAGAATTTTAGCCCTCTGTGTACAAATATGTATATTCTTTTATAAGAAAATTAATCGCAATAAATACGCGACTTATTTACTTTTATTTTATACGTCGATTTTTTCGATAATGGCCGATGGCATTACATCAGTTATACATCGTGCCAGTACATTCTGCATTGTGCTTTATAAAATAAATATTTTCAATTATTTCGCAAACGTCCTTTGCAACGAGCCTAGTGGCCAGAGAGCTAGTGGCCACAGAAATGTGCGTATCACTGTCAAAAAGATTCATTTTATGACAGGTGTAAAAATGACCTATACTGCGATTTTTGTAAGAAGAACTGTGACAGTTCGTCAGCTGTGAGGCCGTGTTGCCACACACTCTCGCGGCTAGGACTTGGAAAGCACATGGCTGCGGCCGGCTGCGGCTCCACCCGAGGCGGGAAGAACGAACTTTATTTTTTTTTTTAAGTAACTTTTATTAGGCTGGAGGTTCGATTGTAAAGTATTGAATGTTCTCGTGTTATGTATTCATCGTGTTTATATCCATCCAAGTTAATAAATGTGGAACTTACTCATTTATATTTATTTAAATCTGTTATTTTAAATGTTAGGCTACGTAGGTCACTTCATTTTGTGTAATTAATCACTCACTATATATAGAGGGAACCAAGAAGTCGTGCTCTACTTCTTTTTAAACAGTATTATTGCGTGATCACGGATGAAACACTCGAATGCAATGACATGTAAGTATACAACACGTATATTTGATAATATCCAGGTATGATGCTGTATCTGAGCCTGCGCGCCATGTAATCACCGCGTTATACCGCTTTAGCGTGTAAATGGAATGGAGTGTCACGTGGATTGTGGCTGTATAATTTTCTTTGAGATAATCTGTAATTCGTTCTTTAAACGTAACTCTCTTCTTCTGTGGGAAACGCTTCGTAACTCACTATTGATGTCATATCATTGATGTTAGAATAGGAAAACAAGACAACGGAATTGGAAATGAAAAAGAACATATTACTTTATTGAATGTCAGATTATTATACTGCGATTTTTGTAGGAAGAGCTCTCAAGATAACTCAAATCCCATCTTCGCGATGGAACATGTCACGGCATTTCGCGTCTTTTCTCGGTCTTGCCGGTAGAAGTCGCATGATCGCAAGCACTGCTTCATACGGTCGCGATCGTGCGAAATCTAGCGGAACGACTGTGAATGATACGAAATGCCGTGACATATTCCATCGCGAAGATAGGATTTGAGTTATCTTGAGAGCTCTTCCTACAAAAATCGCAGTATAGGCGAGAAAGAAGTCACTACCATTCTGACAGTATATTTTCATAACCTATTCATGATGTACAATAGTATAGTGTTCAGGAATATTCAAGGTTGGAGATAGCTTAAATTTTTGCTTCATAAAAATAATACATTGAATCAATGGCTTTGAAACATCCTGGAATAGTCTCAATGTCAGAGTTTTATTGGGAGATGTCACTTGATTTTAAACTACAGAAAACATTTAGTGAATGCATGTATTTCAATGGTAATATTGCAGTACAGTGAAGAATATTGCAGTATAGTGAAAGGGAATCAGTTTAAATAAATTAATGGCTTCATAATTTCCAGTGAACAGTATTGCAAAATCACTGAATCTTAAAGAAGAAGAGAAGAAAAGAGCATAATTCCTGAAGTGTATGTTCTCATTATCATCATACGGTCACCAGACTATTAAATGATCATTTTAGGTACATTTCATGGGGAGGTTGTGCAACACATGTTAGCAAACAAACATGAATGGTAACCATGTATGATTGTTAAGCAAGCTTTTATGTGTACTAATACCCAACACAAAATGAGCATGATATTTCAATTGTTTTTACTTTTGTAACATTCATCACAATGGGTGTCATAGTTAGACCTTAAGCTGCAAAATATAAAAAAAATGTCGTCTGTTGTTCTGAAGGTATTTTCCAAAGTGCTTAAAGTGTTCAATCAGTAATGGTGATTTCTTTGCTCATATTCTGCTCACAATGATTAAATTGTGACATAAGTGAAGTGCAATTTGAGAAGATGAGCTTTGATAAATGAGAGTTTTTTTCCCCAAATGGTTGCAGGAAGTAGTTCATTATAAAAGGCTCATTGAAGATTAATGTACAATTGAGTGCAAATCTGCTGGAGCATACAATCTTCATCTCTGTAACTATTTCCTATTCCTTTCCACACAACACATTGTCCTTGAGAAGGAAAACAAGTTGAACAATATAACTTGAAAAGAAATGAAAAGTGAAAATTTTCAAAATACTGCCCCTGAAAGTTATGGTTTGTAAATATTTTGCATTAAGAAGGAAAACTCCACTGGTCAAGAAATGCTCATTAGTGACATAAAACAATTTTTTGAATCGTCGAAAAGTTAACTACTGACAGATATTGATACTCGTCTTTGTAATTATAATATAGTGTGAGTATTAAAAAATTAATGTATATTCTGGAATGGTAAAAAAAATGCTAATTAGACCACTTTGGCATTGCCATTTTTTGAAGGGTAAAATCATTAAATGTTTCATTAACTATAACTTGGGGCAGTACATAAATGCCTTCATATTCTGGGTTATTTTGTGGTCAACAATGATGTGGTAAAGATACAAACACTACATGGTGTACATTTTTTTTAAGGCCTGGTTATCAGACTGATGATTGTAGGTGCGTTAAAATGAAAATGAATAGTACATTAGGCATTAAAGCTACTTTCCTTTTATCGTCATTATACAAATTATCATAATCTGTGACAGATGAATTTTTTTGGTGGGTATTTGAGGACCTCATCAAGAAGTTCTCTTTTTGTTCATGCTTATTGTTATACTGTAAGCCGAAAGTGATTTTGATTGAATTGAAAGAACAATGTATATACTTACCTGATAATTCTTCAGTTTCCTTGTCTTATCAATAGATTCTCTACACACCACAAAAGCACTACCGCTCACAGACCACTTCAGTCACTACCTCTCATTGTAGTAATACAAGTCCAAGAGTTGATATGCAAGATAGACCAGTGAGGCAAGATGTTCTTTTACAGAGTGAAAAATGAAGCTAAAGTAAAATATTGCAAATTAAAGTGTACAGAGCAATTAAGGTAGATAGATATAACTGATAACAAATAGTCTATTCCCAAAAATTTTTACAGAGACAAATCATATAGAATTTCTGTGAAATAGAGAAATAATTTGTGAAAAGTGTCCATGGCAAGCTATGACTGCTATATATTTATTACTAATAAATTGGAGAAGAATTTAAAGTAGCAGTGCAATCTGTGCAAGTTTCCTCTCCTCATAACTTGTGGCATCAACTACTAATGTAAATATATCTTAAAGCGAGATCAATGAAATGTAAGTATTGAAAACTAGTATACTTTTCCAATACCTTGCATATCTAATAGTCACATGATAAGACATGGCACCGCTTTATGTTAAATTACATGCTCTACAACTAAATAGAAATGGAAAAGAATCATCACTGCCATCAATTTCAAAAAATTATTTAATACATAAAATAAATGAGAAAATATATATATATATATGAAAAAAAATAGGCATTAAAGCTACTTTATATTATATACACAGGGTGTCCAGAAGCTCCCGTTACAAAAAATACCAAAAATTCTGTGATGCCAAACATGAAGAATGGCAGGTCCAGTTTTTCCGAAAAAAATTTTGTCTTTGAGAAAATTGAGTTTAAAAATCACTTCCGCGGCGCGAAATTCAAACCGGCCGCAACGACACGACTGCGCGGAGCATCCTTCCGCACCTTCTGCGCGGAGCATTTCCTCGTTTCTCCGCGTAAACGGTGAAAGAGTCGAGTAATATTCTGGAAAGCATCGCGTTGCTTACACTAGAATACTTAATAGTATCAAGTATTTGCAGGTTCTATTCAATAAATATTTTAAATGTACGTACAGAATTTTGTTCAAAATGATAGCCACAGTACACGGCGGCGTAAACATAAATTATGAACACGATCCAACTTTTACGAAAAAGATTGAATCTCCTGGAATGCTCGAATTGTTATTTTTAGCACATATTAATATGAACTAGTGCTTTGGACCTAGGATTGCCACGTAAATGATAGTCTCCTGTAGATTATTCTAAATATCGTGATACACTAAGGAGCAATTCGGTGATAAAATATTCGTTAATGAAAATACTGAGTTTATTGATTATCTTTGGAATTTGAATTGATTCTCCCGGCTGTCATTTTCTGAATTATCAAACTAAAGATAGCCAGCTTTAAATTTCTGAATAACCGCTGGACGGTTTATCGAAGATGTAGCCCTAATTGATGGATATCAATATTTCCCCCCTCAAAAATATTGCAAATAATTCCTAAATAAAAGTAACTGTTCCTAAATTAGTTATCTATTATTTTAGCTTAAGTAATATGTGGTAAAGGAAGAGCACTTCCTGCTGCCGCAGCGAAAGCGTTCCGAAATAACTGCTATTGCAAAATATGCTAACTGTTCTACGTGGAACATGGAAGTTAAGGCAAGCGGCCTCGACTATCCATTTTTCGAAGTTGAATGACCATTCTATCCGCCGCTTTGCTTTTCCAGATGCAAGATGAGAGCATGTTTTTCTCCCAAATCTTGGAATTACTTAGTGAAACTACTTCATAAGGCAGTTGACACCTACTCGGGAGAAGTATTCTTTTAGTTGTTTTGTTTCTTTGAGCTTGCATTGTAGTTAGCAGATACGTACACAAATGAGTAACGACCATTTCTTCAATTTAATTCTTCGAGGTTACTACGTAGTACAGAATGTAAGGGAGTAGAAACAGTTCACTACTACACTACTTCAGTGTTTTAATTTTCAATATTTTTCTTTGATATTTTCATAATGTACAACAAAAATCGATAAAAAGGAAAAAAAATACGCAATATAACCAATTTTTCACCCCAAACCTTCTTTTGAATTATTTAATTTTTTAAATTTATTTTAATGCAGAATCAGTATCCTTACTACTTAAATATTTTAGAACATGCATATTTTGCTACTTTAAATTAATTAGAAATACTTTACATGCATGTCCTAAATCTTTCAGTTATATCTCTACATGTTCAATATTTTAATTTGTTTAAAAATTAATCAATTTATAACTTTTCCATTTAATAATTGCATACTTTTTTGAACTGAAAAATATTAATTGGATAATTTTTGTAGATTTTACATAAAAACACCCTAATAATTACATAGTTTTATGTTGGTTATTTTTTACTTATGAGGGATTTATATCTCAAAAGAATATTTTATGGAAAACAGGAATAAACATAAACAATATGCAAATTAAATCATAACTGCAACTCTATTGCTCTGTATTTTTTTTTCCAAAACATATCTGATAATACATAAAATTATTTTCACATTGCAAATTGAATTCTTTTAGTTGTAAGGAAAAAATTTAATATAAACAACCCATTCGCGCAAAATTTCGCACACTGCTCGAAGGCTCCTGTTCGAAATGTTCCAATACTGCTTCCTCTGTGCGAGACACACCTGCATCGACACTTCCGCCCGGTAAAACTGACCCCGACGCACGTATTCTTGCGTCGAGGCGCAGAAAAACGCAGTGGGAAGGGTGTCTTCTGCTAGGGTATCTCTCGGCGTACACTCGAGCTGCCGCACGAGCGTTGCTCCGGCACTCGCCGAAGACTAAGTACATGTCGCAGTACTCATTAATTGAAAACATGCTTATTCTGGCCTCTCGCACACAAACTCGATATTTCTACTAATTTGCCTTGACTGCGCTTAGCTTTTAGTATACGCTGCCGGTGGCGGGACGCTGTGAGTGGTGAGGAAGGGAGGGAAGGGGAAAGATTGGGGAAAAATGACTCCGTACAGGTGCTTTTTCAGCCATGACCACTGTGCAGGCCGGGTTTCGAACTGCGCACTCTGTTGTTTTGAGGCAAAACTGACATGCGGCTGATGGGCGAATCACTAGGCGGCGGTGGGAGGTTCGCCATACGATATAAACCACGATGTGACGCGGCCTATCAAGTGACAAATGCAAGGACACCGACCATAATACGAGCTGCGAATGGCAGTGGGCCGGTAACCTCAGTGAACCACGGTCAAACTTTTGCCTGCTAGAAGTATTTGTGCATCACGCAATACAACATCACAGTTTTTCTCAGTCTTTTACCCTTTCACACCAGTACTATACTAGTTTTGTATTTTTTATTCATTGTTGCATTCAAATGTGGTGACGCTATTTTATCTCTGTTGATATTGACCTGTGGGTTAGGTTAATGGCCTA
Organism: Acheta domesticus; assembly: GCA_031308135.1. Taxonomy (NCBI): domain Eukaryota; kingdom Metazoa; phylum Arthropoda; class Insecta; order Orthoptera; family Gryllidae; genus Acheta; species Acheta domesticus. The sequence continues at coordinate 86,692,754 of JAHLJT010000631.1, read as the reverse complement.
CGTGCCCCTACAAAGATTCTTCAATGCACTGCTCGGTCTGCATCACCACAAAATGACTGTAAAACGTATCAATTCAAATTCCGCGCCCAGAGATAAACTCAGTATTTTCATGGAATGGAATTCAGGAAATGAATATTTCATTTCCGAAACGCTTTTACTATATCACTATATTTAGAATAATCTTCAGGAGACTATCATTTACGTGGCAATCCTAGGTCCAAAGCACTAGTTCATATTAATATGTGCTAAAAATAACAATTCGAGCATTCCAGGAGATTCAATCTTTTTCATAAAAGTTGGATCGTGTTCATAATTTATGTTTACGCCGCCGTGTACTGTGGCTATCATTTTGAACAAAATTCTGTACGTACATTTAAAATATTTATTGAATAGAACCTGCAAATACTTGATACTATTAAGTATTCTAGTGTAAGCAACGCGATGCTTTCCAGAATATTACTCGACTCTTTCACCGTTTACGCGGAGAAACGAGGAAATGCTCCGCGCAGAAGGTGCGGAAGGATGCTCCGCGCAGTCTGGTGTCGTTGCGGCCGGTTTGAATTTCGCGCCGCGGAAGTGATTTTTAAACTCAATTTTCTCAAAGACAAAATTTTTTTCGGAAAAACTGGACCTGCCATTCTTCATGTTTGGCATCACAGAATTTGTGGTATTTTTTTGTAACGGGAGCTTCTGGACACACACATATATATATATATATATATATATATATATATATATATATATATATATATATATATATATAGCAGCCCTTGCAACGGTCGCCTTGGAGGAAAATGACCTTCGCGGCGTCAAGACTGTTGCGTGGAGAGAGAAGGCTGAGAGGGTTGACAATGAGGGATACGAGGCCTAACTACAGCAATCCAAGGTCTTGTCACAAAAGTCACATAAAAAACACCAATTTTAAAGATCAGAATGAGAGATTTTTTCCATTGATTTATCTGCATTTAACTTTTCTTCTTTAGAAATAAATATCATTTTCAAACTTGACAAGACTGCAATCCCCGTCTCTTTGTTGGTAAATTTCATTTTTAATTAAGATCATCATTCGTCTACTTCGCAACCATACCGCTACTGCTCTTCATAAATGGAAAAGAAAACAAATCCGCCTTCTGCCGTGGATTTCTTCAAAAGAAATCCGTCTTCTGCCGTGGATTTTCAAGTTTGACGCAGCACGTGTCATAATGAAGTGAGAAACTCTGCAAATCAATATTATCAGTCGAGACTGCAGATGTACATTTGTGTTAAAGTTTAGTAAATTGACACTGATAGTTTGTTAAGAGTGTTTCAAAATTTTTTATTGCTTTGTTCTTTTGGTACGTGTTTAAATAAGACGTTTGTGAAGAGTAAATGCAAAGAGAAAACGTGTACCTCTCTATTATTTGATGAATTAATCAAGATTTTACAATAAAAGTCTTTATGCATTCATTCCCATCCCTTGTTTTAAAATGATAGCTGGTTTCTGCCGTAACACACTCAGATCGATTTTTGTAAATTTGAAAAGGCCCTTTATTATTATCGTCCTTCCGCTACCAATTATTTTAATTTTGTTCTTTTCGATGAACGTGGCTTTGGAATTTCATCAGAATAAAAGTTCAATTCAGATGAACGAATGGGAAAAAACCTCTTTCTGATCGGTAATATTGATGTTTGTTTGTTCATATGATCTTCGTGTCAAGACCATGAATTGCTGTAGTTACGCCTCTATCCCTCACGGCCACCCGTCTCACACTCCGTCTCGACGAAACAGTCTCGACGTCGCGAAGGTCTTTCACCAATTGTTCACCAACGGCGACCTCTGCATGGGCTGCTACACGAAATATTGTCCGTTTCATTCAAAATCACGTATCTAAGTCTAATTTTATACGCAAATCACTATCAAAATACTAGCATATGACACATCATTTTATTCGTCTTTTCATGATCTATCCATTGCTGGTGAGAAAAATATATAGTTCCATTTAAAAAATCAAAGATGATTAAATTTATCGAAAACTAAAAATATTATAGACAATTTCTCTACGGCAAGTTACTTGCCCCATGAATCTGCATTATTCAGCGAAAACTGCATTTCGATGTCCTGAACCGTTTAAAAGTTATGGGGGTGGTCCATAGTTGGTGGGACACCCTGTATGTATATATATATATATATATATATATATATATATATATATATATATACACATACATACATAAAAAACGGTCTGGCCAGACCTTATAAATAAGATAAAAGAAAAAAATTAACAATAAAAATAAAAATTGAAGGTCTGGCCAGACCGTTGATTCTCCTCCTCTGCGCTATCTCCATGGGCTGAAAAAGGAAAGCAATTTCACTTGTAATATATTCCACTTACAATAATTTATTAAATATTATAGGTACATTACTTCATGTGTATGAACATTCACAAAAAAAACAATTATTTACCGTTTTGGGGAGAGGAAAAACTCCTCATCCCACGGCCTCTGCCTCTGCGGCTGCCTAAAAAGAAGAAAAAAATTTCATTATGCAAAACCTCTTATAGGAAAGAAACTATTACTACATGGGAATGCAACGTGATTCAACTACAACATAATAATTTCACTTGCATTCCCTGTACACTATTGTATAGAGAACTGTAGATTTTCTTTTCTTCCATTACAGCCAGTTGATACGACTTCTTTGAACTGCTCTTTTGGCTACCCTTTTCTCCTTACAGTATTGAAAGCAAATACACTATATAAATACGGAAATCCATGGATTGTTCATTTAATGTATAGTATATGCCATTCATGAATAAGAAAATATATCTTTCTCTATACTATTTGGAGAAATATAGCAATGTTCATAAATTTCATGTACTAATGTATATCCAATGAAGGTCCTATATACATATTCTTTATAGTGTAACACGTGATGTATCTACCTCTTATGAAGAGGGACCTCCTCAGAGGCCTCCTCCCCCTTCGTGGCGTGGCAGGGTGCTGCTCGGCAGGCTGCTGTGAGGCAGCCTGCGAGGAAGTCTCTGCGGCTCCCTGTTGCACGTCCATTCTGGAAAGAAAGACTCCATTAAAAAAAGAAGAGAGAGGAAAATTGTTCCCATTTTATAATGTCAGAAGGGAAGATTAAATATAATTGAAGATCCAGCAAGTCACCAAGAATAGAAAGTGGACCAACCAACAATGAATTGAGAAAGTTTGTTAGTCAGCATTGTTGGTACCCTTTATATTTTATTACAATATTCATATTTAGAGATAACTTAGCCACAATGGTAATTTATAGTGTCAAAAAGTACGCAGACTCACTGCAAAAACACTCTTTCATATTAATTCTCAATACTACAATTGGCCCATACTCCAAGTAGATATTGTCACTCTATTATTTTCTGAATTCTAATTAAGATAAACAGTTTCACTTCGATGACCGTTAAGAGAAAGATGTATACAAAACGAAATATAATTAATAGATGTGCACTATTTTTTTTTACAATTCTCCGACATGTTGTATACAGCTCTTGGGATAACTATGACGCAGTGGCATAGCTTCAGTTGGAGTCACCCAGCGCAAAACTAATGATATCACCCCCTGCTCCCATAAATTAAAAATGAAAAACTATTAATGAATAGTTTATACATTGTTTAATAACAATATATTTGCACACGACATTATCTATAATATATTAAAAAACTGCATTTAATTCAGAAGAATTAAAATTTAATTTTCAAGTAAATAGTCGGAAACGAAGTATAACTAATTAACAAGTGCATGTTTTAATAAAAATATTATTTTTAAATAAATTATATTAACGGATAAGAATAACAAAGGGTGAAAACAATTAAAACATTCTTTCATGTCTTTGCCAATAATGAATATTTTGAAATGAAACAATGTCTTTACATATTTTACAATTTTAATTCTGCAAATTTTACAATTCACACGTGGTACAATGTAAAGTACGAGAGAAGATTATCACTTCAATCATCCCGATTAAAACAATGGTTCACTTCTCACCTAATGTTTTCGAGCATAAAAAAAGCTGACGGTTTTGAATATCACCACCTTTTTTTACTTACCATCAATCTGCTGACATGTCATTAATTAAAATGAAAATTAAGGTTCATTATTTCTAAAAAACACTTATTATTTCTAATAAACACGTTCTTGCAGCAAAGGCCCGCAAAATGTCGGCAGTGCCAGTGTCTCCAAATTTCTAAGTGACGTCACGAAGAATTGCGAAATTGACACCGGATGTACGAGATTTTCCCGCCACCTTCCTTCCATTTACTGTAAAAGAAAAAACGAATATTGCACATAAATATTAATATATTTATTAATACAGACATTTCATTAATTGAAATGAAAGGTAAGCTTCATTATTCCTAATAAACACTAACGTTTTTGGAGCAGGAGCCCGCACGAGCACGAAGTCTACAAGGAGGAGACTCAACTCCGGTGGTGGGGGTATGTACGAAAAACGTCCGCAGCTACTTGAAAAATAATACCAAAAAAACCGGGCCCCTTCGCCTTCAGCGACCTCACGTGGCAATTGAAAGAACTACGAAGGCTTTCAAAACAGCCAATGGCAGCAAAGCATCGTATACAAAATTTAATTCAAACATTTTTTCTACAAAATTATTTACTACTTACTACTTCCTTTTCAACTTATTGTCTTCGGTTAAGCACATCCGCACACCGCCTGGTAATCGGCGCCAACTGACCCACTTGGACCAAACGAATTTTGACGATTAGTGGCCGAGAAAAGCCGAGATACGTTCCTTCTTTCGCCGCGTGATGTCGCTGAAGGCGAAGGGGCCCGGTTTTTTTGTATTATTTTTCAAATAGCTGCCGACGTTTTTCGTACATACCCCCACCATGCCTCCAACACCGGAGTTGAGTCTCCTCCTTGTAGACTTCTTGCGCACGACTCTCAAATTTCATAATTGCAAAATTCACACCGGATGTACGAGATTTTCCCGCCACCCTGCTTCCATGTATTTTCCTGTAAAAGAAAAAAAACAATCTTGCACATAAATATTAATATATCACACACAAAATATTAATACATCACAAATTAAATATTAATATATTTCACACTTAAATATCAATTTCGCGTCTTTCTCAGTCGTTCCGCTAGATTTCGCACGATCGCGACCGTATGAAGCAGTACTTGCGATCATGCGACTTCTACCGGCAAGACCGAGAAAAGACGCGAAATGCCGTGACCACGAAGTCTACAAGGAGGAGACTCAACTCCGGTGGTGGGGGTATGTACCAAAAACGTCGGCAGCTACTTGAAAAAAACCAGACCCCTCGTCTTCAGCGACCTCATGCGGCAATCGAAACAACTACAAAGGCTTTCAAAACCGCCAATAGCAGCAAAGCAAAGCGAATCCGCGGGAAGCACGAAGTCGGCTGGAAGCAAACTATTTTTAACGGTGCGGGCTCTTGACAATAATAATATTAATAATTATTATATATACTGCGATTTTTGTAGGAAGAGCTCTCAAGATAACTCAAATCCCATCTTCGCGATGGAATATGTCACGGCATTTCGTATCATTCACAGTCGTTCCGCTAGATTTCGCACGATCGCGACCGTATGAAGCAGTGCTTGCGATCATGCGACTTCTACCGGCAAGACCGAGAAAAGACGCGAAATGCCGTGACATATTCCATCGCGAAGATGGGATTTGAGTGGCCTTGAGAGCTCTTCCTACAAAAATCGCAGTATAATATAATCGTTATATAATATACTTATTATATTATAATTGTAATAAAGGTATATCATTAATCAGAATTATTATTATGTAATTAATAATTATTATTATTATTACTTAAACAATGTGCTCCAATTTCGTGAATGTGTGGGAAGCGAATGAGTGGGAAGGAATTATTGGTTTTCGATCACAAAGTCTACAGTCCTGCATTAAAAATTGCTGCAATAGTGAAGCCCAAATTGCGATAAATAAAGAAATAGCATATTTTCAAATACCAAATTTAAGTAAATTTCTCTATGAAAACAATGTGAATAAGTATTGTCAATCTCAATCTTTAATACATGAGTAATAATTAAACATACTGATTATGTAATGAATATGTACTGAATTATGTAAATGTATATGAAATTTAATTATTTGTTGTCATATTTCATATTGCAACATTATTATAAATGCAATGTTTTATTTTTTGAAGTGAACTTGATTTATTTTATTGGTTTTATTAAGGAAAAATAAATGGAAAAAACTGAAATGAAGTTACTGAAATTCATTTTTGGAATGTAGGAAACACAACATAATTCTGCAGAAAAAAATTCTTTGGTTTAGGATCCTAGTGTGAGAGAGATGGCATTCCATTGCTGCTGAAAACATGCGCAAATTCCCAACATCTCAAAAATATATTTATTTTTGTGAGAAACATTTTGAAGCATCGGTTATTGTCCAATCTTTCAATATGATAATTTCGGGCAATGTAGATACCTCACTTGCAAATACATTGAGATTGAAAACTGGTGCAGTTCCTTCAATTTTCAATGCAAATATTATTTGAGAAAATAGACTTGTTAAATTAGTTTTCCTTTTCAATACTGGGCAATGTAAAAATGAATATTAATATTTTACAGAATTCTCAAACTAATGATGATACAAATGAAATGATTATCATGAATGGAAATCCTTTGCCTTCAAGATCTATTAGTAACTAAATCTGTTTTACCTTCTTGTATTTGACCGAATAAACAAATATGTTAATATTTCAGAAAATTTTCTTAGTCTAGTAGAGATGAAAGTGTAAATACTGAGTCTGAAAGTATGATCATCGACTGAAATCCATCACCTTTGTATTCTGTAAGTAATGATATATATTGCCTTCTGTGTATTGGACACTTCGATAAATAAATAAATATTTTACAGAATTCTCAAGACACTGATGATAAATGTAGGCCTAATGAAAGGATAGATGCATCTAAAACTATTATCATGAATGGAAATCCATTGCCTGCAAGTTCTGCAAGTAATTAAATTCATTGTTTTACCTTTTTGTATTGAACAAATATATCTATAAGTATAATATATGAATAAAAATGTTTACATCTATAAAAATATTTCACAAAATTTTCTTAGTCTAGTGGAGATGAAACTGTAAATACTGAGTCTGAAACTACGATCATCAATGGAAATCCACCACCTACATGTTTTGTAAGAAATGATATATAGTGCCTTCTTTGTTTGAGACAATTCAATGCTAATGAATACATATAACATTTTATGTTATAGGCCTATGTATAAATATTATATACCGGTAACATATAATATAGCAAACATACAATTAATATTTTATGAAATTCTCAAATCATCAGAGGATGTGTGCAATCTTAATTGAAAGTATAGGAACTTCTGATACTATTAAATATGGATGGAAACTGATTGCCTGCAAATTCTGTTCAGTAATAGAAAATTTATAATGTTACATTTGTAACTTGTGAATTGAACTTCTTATTCATTTTGTAGGCCCTACTATCCTTCAGATATAAACTGCTCATTATTAATATTATTTTACTACACAATTTTGTTATTGTGCAAGTTCCACAATCTTGTGACACGGCACATTTATAACATTGAAGACTTCACAGTAAACCTTAATTCTGGAATTTCTTTGAAATTTAATTTCTTTCGTGTTAACATGGGTGTAATTATTTATTTAGTAGCAGGAGAAACCTCTACAATATTGGATATGACCAAATGTGTTTTAATTAAGAGTGATATGACACTAAAGGTAAGTTTTTATTTCATATATTTTAAAAAATCAACTATGCTACTTCATACAAGTTTATATACATGTATAAAATAAATAATGAATTTCTATTTTAGATTCTCATAAATGGATATACGGTTGTCACTAATATAGAGAGGAGAATAACATCATTCACAGATTTTTTATCTTTGAAGGACACCTTACGTCAAATGCCAATGTGCAGAAATGTAATGCGAATTCAATTGTGTTCTGGTGTTAAGAAATTAAAAACCAGATCGAAATACTGTCATGTGGACTCCATATTGTGGAGTGGAACAGCGATGAATTGTTGATTGCCACCAGAAAAAGAAGGTAGGGGGGTTGGTTAAAAGAACAAAGTTGAAGAAAACTTTACGGAATATGAAAACGAAAATTGAGCGACTGGGAAAGAATGTAAGAGATAAAACATGTAACTAAAATATTTAACTTCAGTAATAGATAAGTAATAAGACATTCATTTACACACAGATAAACCTTGTGAAAAAGGTTAGGTTTTCCCCGAAGTTCATTGAAATTAAATAAATATTAGAGTTGTTAAACCCTTCATGAATATTTTCTTGGCAACCGGCAGCAACTAACTTGTATATTTTCTTGGTGACCGGCGTCGACTGACCCACTTGGGCCCAATGAAATTTGTGGATTATCAGCCGAGATAAGTTCCTTTTCTCGCCGCGTGATGTCGCTGAAGTCGAAGGGGTCTAGTTTTGTTGTCTTATTTTTCAAGTAGCTGCCGACGTTTTTCGTACATACCCCCACCACCCCTCCAACAGCGGAGTTGAATCTCCTCCTTGTAGACTTCGTGGCCGTGACATATTCCATCGCGAAGATGGGATTTGAGTTTCCTTGAGAGTCGCTCTTAGGAAAATCGCACTTTATTGGTATTATACTGCGATTTTTGTAGGAGCGACTGTGACAGAAATCAGCTGTTCACGGTTTCATCCAATAGGGGGCTTGAACGTCACCATAGTGACGTCACTGTCGCGAAATATAAGCTGCCGATTGGATGGCAGCGAAACAGCTGATTTCTGTCACAGTCGCTCCTAAAAAAAATCGCAGTATAGAGCTCCCGAAATAAACCATATATTATTTACTTTTATAATGTTTTACAGCTGATGTCAGAAGTCACTCAATTTAAATTGGTGTAACATGGGATGCAAAGAGAAGGGTGTGCTGTTGCGCAACCTACCAGGCTCCAGCCAATGAGCTTCATGTACCAGTTGCGTCACAATATTAGCGGGAATTATAAAAGCAGCCAAATACCAAATTACTATAATCACTTTGTTACAAGACATTGAAACAGTTTTACACAGCACTTTTTAAATATTGCATCTTAAACGTATTAGTTATTTTTTTCAAAAAAAAATTGTTCCTATTTATGTAGAATTTCGTTTGTCGTCAATCTAGAAATTCAAAGGCTATGCGTCGCCTTTAGGAGACGAAAAGTAATTTGTTCCTGAAGTACAAACATCACTTTCGTCTTCGTTATTCTTTCAAATGCTTAATTTCTTTCTCTGATTATTTTCACATGGTAAAAGCGGGTAATTAACACTTTCTTGGAAAACGGAAGTGAAATTGATACTTTATTGGAAATTTTCAAATGTATTCATATTACAGAAAATAAGATTACGACTCCATTATCTAAATGGCAATATTTAGCAGGAAAGGCAATATTACCGTACCTAATTAGAATTGTTCACGTGTCTTTGAATAATTCAAAAGTACCGGAAGATTGGAAATTAGCCTTTGTCGTACCAATTTTTAAAAGTGGTGACAAAACTAAATTATGCAATTATAGGCCGGTAAGTCTTACGTCAGTGGTGTGCAAGCTTATGGAGCATCTAGTTGGGAGTTACATTAAGAAAGAATGGGAAATTAAAAAATGGCTCTACGATGGGCAACACGGGTTCAGGAGTGGTTATTCATGCGAAAGTCAGGTAGTCACGCTATTTCAGGATCTAGCAGATGAAATTGACGCGGGCGGGAGAGTAGATGCAGTAGTTATAGATTTTGCTAAAGCATTTGATGTCGTTCCACACGATCGGCTTGTACAGAAATTAATGAATTCAGGCATAGATCCCAGGGTGGTGGCGTGGATTAGCGAGTTTCTGCGAGATAGAAAACAGAAAGTCCGAATTGGACAAGAGTTATCTTCCGGGGCAAGCGTTACGTCACGAATACCGCAGGGGAGTGTCATTGGACCCCTTCTATTTCTAGCTTTCGCCAATGATCTGCCGGCGCAATTAACCTCAAATGTTCGGCTATTTGCAGACGATTGCATAATATATCGTAGTATTAACTCGAAAAGAGATGAAGAAATACTGCAAAAGGATCTTGATGCGTTACATTACTGGGCGGAAAATAACGGAATTAACCTCAAATGTTCGGCTATTTGCAGACGATTGCATAATATATCGTAGTATTAACCAGTGGCGTAGCGTGACTCACACGTTTGGGGATGCTCAACAATAACACACAAAATGTCACTATCAACTACTTCGTCTAACAGGCGAACGCAACACAAGGCAGATACACTGGGACTACTTCCACGATCTCGATTGCTTACGACGGTGTAGGCACTTCCCACAAAATCCTCACAGCAGTCAGGGCTGCCGATGTCTTGAAAGCAAATTATACAATGGCTCAGCTTTAATTCTTATACGCGAATGGCAATAAGACCATTTGTTAATTTATACATTGCAGACTTAAATAACATGTAATCTATTTAAGAGATAATACAATTTCTTGGATATTAATTAAGAAATAGTAGTCAGGCACTATTTCTACAGTTTGTACCCATGACCACGCGGGGACTCCCGAGTGAGAGAGAGAAAGATAATTTACTGAACGCCTGAAGTGTGCTGCGCTCTCGTGCACAAACGAGCTTCTTTCCGCAGCAGACGCTAGCGTAAAGCAGTCGGGTTTCTCTGGGCCAGGGGTGAAGAGGGGAGAGGGGGACCTCGCCATCTGCGCATGCGTCATTGCTCGTCGCAATCTGGCGGCCGACGCTGAAGTATTTTAGCTTCCCACCAATCAGAGGCCAGCTTCAACAGCCCGCCGAATTCAATCATAGGAAATCAATTTTAAATTAATACAAAAAGTGTTTCGCTCAACAGACCACTTGTAAGATTATCAATACAGTATTTAAGGTTCTTATATACGGGGATGCTCAGCATCTCAGCGTCCCCTGACGCTACGCCACTGGTATTAACTCGAAAAGAGATGAAGAAATACTGCAAAAGGATCTTGATGCGTTACATTACTGGGCGGAAAATAACGGAATGTCCATAAATAGCTCTAAAAGTAAATCCATCACTTTTGGCAGGGGTCATAATTACAGTGAAACACATTACCGTTTAAATAATGACATTATTCCGAGAGTTTCCTCGTGCAAGTACCTAGGAATTCATTTCGATAGTAAATTAAGTTGGAAAAAACACGTAGATTTTGTTGTAGGGAAAGCCTGGCGATCTCTTCACTTTGTAATGCGCATCCTAAAAAAGAGTACGGCAAACGCGAGGGAAATTGCTTATTTATCTCTTGTTCGTCCAATAATGGAATATGGAACAATTTGTTGGGATCCGCACAAGATTATGCAGTGTAAACACTTGGAAAGGATTCAGCATAGGGCAGCTAAATTTACTTTCAGGGACAAGAAAACGGCAGGGTGGGATTCACTCAAAAACAGGCGCTCAGTAGCAAGACTCTGCGCCTTGTATAAAGCTTATAATGGTCATCCAGCTTGGAAAGAAATTAATCGGCGGCTATGTATTCCTACATACATCAGTAGAGTGGATCACAGGCACAAAATAAATTTAAGACAGCAGAGAACGGATGTCGGGAAATTTTCTTTTACAAATCGAACGATTACGGAATGGAATAGATTGCCTGCAAAAACCTTTGAACCCTTTCCTCAAAGTGTTCAACAGTTTAGGAAATTAATTTAGGGTATTATTAAGTAAATGAGGGAGAATAGTGGGTTATATAGCGATGCATAAGTGTTCTATTGTGAAGTGAGGTGTAGTGCAGTGTATAGCAGAGAAATAAAGAAGGAAATGTTTTCAGGTCTTAGTGAAGTGAAGTGCAGTGTAATACTAATGCAGTATGTGTGTGTGTGTGTGTGTGTGTGTGTGTGTGTGTGTGTGTGTTTTCTCTCTTAATGTAATTTAATGTTTTATGAATCAGTCAGTTTTTAATATTATTATCATTATTTTACCATTATTATTACTATAATTAGTATATAATTTGCTTCTTATTATTATTATTGTTGTTGTTATTATTATTATTATTATTATTAGTGGTTTTGGAGTTCTATATTACAGAAAGGCTGTGTATATTTCTGTTTTTGTAATTAGCTGCCACCGGGTTATGCCCAATTGCAGTTTAAATAAATCTAATCTAATCTAAATAATATAGAAATAGTATAGTAATTATTTTTCATATCCATTAAATTTTGTAGTATTCTCTATGAAACTCAATTTCGAATTGTAAATTTAGTGAACGAAATAGCGGGGCTTGACTTCTCAACAACTCCTGAATAGATTTGGTAATAAATAAAAAAGCAGGAAAATGGCATAGAAATTAGAATTACAATTTGCTTTTCATGAGCTATTTCAGGAGATAAACGGGAGGACAATTGCACTTGCTAACGATTTTCTCGAAAAATAGCAACGGCAAATGAAAATTCTCTTTTACTTCGATTTTTCTAGGGTGGCCGATGACATTAGGTCATTGTCACAGCAAAATTTGTTCACTTAACTACCTTCAATAGTTTTATAAAATATAGGTAGCCTGCTGTGGTTTATTAAATAAACACCATTGTTATTTTTCAGTAAATTTTATAGACGTTTCGGGATCCTTTGTTTTTTTCAGTAGCAGGTGAAAGCTAAAGAAAATTAATTACATTTTATCATAATTTGTTATATGTGATAAAGACCAGATTTTAAATTGTTTGAAATCTTTACAGAAAGTTGAATTATGAAACGGACGTAATTTTAGTACTCGTTTTATTTAACGCAAAAATGCACGTTTTGGGGGTTATTGCACGTTTTAAGTAATGCTGTCTGAAAATTGCACATTTTGGGATTCTACTGAACGAATTTGCAAGATTCATAGTTTTATGCATAAAATATAATTTTTATATTTTCAATGTATTTTAATTCATCTTTTTTAAAGGTTTCATTTCACAAAAAAGTTTTTTATCAACCCAGTCAGTCACGATTGTCTAATTCAAGGATTTTCAAACTGTGCGTCGCGTCTCCCACAGACGTCGCAAAGATGTATTAAAAATCTTTAGATTTGATTTACTTTAATCCTTGTGACCGTTATGTCTGCAAAATAATTTTGCACTATCATACTATGTTATTTATAATATATGATTTATTTTTCTATTTAATTGTAGATTAATTGGACCTAGAAAGTTCTTTATCAATAAGCTTCTATGCAGAGGCGTATCTACGGCATGGCAGACATAGCAAGCGCCATGGGCACCACTCATAAAGGGCGCTTTTGAGTACACCAGCTAAAATTAATAACAACCATCATAATTTGAAGTATTCTGATACGGGCGGAAATTGTTTGCTTGCCATGGGCGGCTGAATACCTGGATACGCCTCAATACCTAAATACGTTGATGCTAAAGGAGCCATAGAAGGCTTCTTTAGCATCAACGTACATCCCTAGAGCGCATCGCGGCCGGAGATATTTATCTTTCTACCACGAAGTCCTGTAGACTTAGTGCTTTCCACCCACTCAGATCAAGAGTTCCCACGCTCACGCGAGAAAGCGCCGGCGACACAAAAAGTGTTACGTGATATTTTAATACCTAATTACAGTGGAGAAATAAAATACCGTATTATATAATTTGTAACTCATTTGTGTGAATCTTTAGTAGGCCTACATTAACTCTTATATTTGAAACATTGTTTCCAGGGAAGCCGCGGTAAGTTTCGTTTAGGTCAAGGGAGCCGTGGACGAAAAAAAGTTTGAAAGTCCCTGGTCTAGTTAAAATGTCTGAGTAATTGCAGCAGTGATATGCGATGTTACCACGAACTAGGTCCGCGGCCTTTGATTGCGACCACTCGGCCATCGCTACGATCGAAGACAATCTTCTCAATCGGATCATGTATCCGTTTTGTCAGTCTTCAGTGAACTCACTAACACGAGACTGCTTGCGCGAGTCACATTGGAGTTTACCGTCCTGGCACGAAGCTTTGGCAAGCTATACTTGGTTTTAAATTCGTCGAATTTCTCGGTACAGATGTTGCCCTGCGAAATCGAGAGAATAAACGCAGCTTTTAGCTGCGTACACACGTACGTCAGAGTGAGGCTTGGCACACAGTTTATAAGTCTAGAACGAAGTTTTTCCTGTCATAGGAGATATAAATTCTCAGAAAAAATTGTAAATATACATAATTGTAATTTACAATGAAAACAATTAAGCCCATAATTTAATTTTGTAATTTCCCTAATTTAATTTTGATTTCGGAAGGTATATTTGTACTTTTCAATTTGTATTTACTTTTTTGTATTTTCATGCTAATCTAATTTTGTGCAACTAATATTTAAAATGTCAAATAATTTGTTTAAACAATATGTACAAACTTAATTAAAATAAAAACCCTATAAACCTTTCACTCACCGTAAGTACCATGCTCAAAATCTAAAATGAGATGATAAGTGGATCAACTGAACTTTTTAGGCTACATAACACAGTTTTGGTCTTCTTATTGCATGTTTTGGTGTTTTTTAGTGCACGTTTTAGAGTTTTACTGCACGAAAATCCAAACTTGATGACTATTCTGAAGTTTTTAATTATATTAATTTATCAAAACTATTTTTTTAAACATTAATTTATTCATTGCTAAATCTGGCTAATTGAATGTTGATTACAAAAGGACATAATATTATACTCTGTACAAATAGACATCAACAGAAGGAGAGGAGGCTATCATCAAACACTGCTGCCTTTTCAGAAGGGAATATCACTCACAATTCAATCACGAACTAAATGAAAGCATAATGACAAATAAGGGAATTTTCACGTAACTATGCTATTTTCTGAGAAAAACTTTAGCAAATGCAATTGCCCTCCCTTTTCTCTCCTGAAATAGCTCATGAAATGCAAATTGAAAGGTTTCAGAATTACAAAAAGATGGTAAAATACAAAAATTTGGCCTAATTCTAATTTCTATGCTATTTTCTGGGTTTTTATTTAAACAAATATATTCAGGGGTTGATGATAATTGATCTAATGATATGCCGGGTGCTCGTATATTAATTATTGTTGTAATAAAGTTAACGGCTCCTAAAATTGATGAAATTCCGGCTAAATCTAATGAAAAGATAGCTAAATCAACGGATGCTCCGGCATGAACAATTCCTGTTGATAAAGAGATTTTGAATTTGTGGTTTGATAATTATAGCACCCCCCCAAAAAAAATTAAATTAATGACATACAAAATAAAATAATAAACGACAATTTACAAATAAAATTATTATAATTAATAGCCTAATATACTTATCATATACCTCTGATATCACAAATCAACATTCTAATTAAACTAATAAAGCTAAACTATGA
Source organism: Acheta domesticus (assembly GCA_031308135.1). NCBI lineage: Eukaryota > Metazoa > Arthropoda > Insecta > Orthoptera > Gryllidae > Acheta > Acheta domesticus. Next base: position 86,677,392 of record JAHLJT010000631.1, on the reverse strand, counting down.
ACATAGGCATCTTCACCAAAAATGCAATAATTATACCCAAATATACAAATAAATTATTAATCTCATCACCTCAAAATCCATATAAAATTAAAGTACCATTCAACTGATAAAAATTCAACAAACTAATCAACAAAGGTAATGATGCTAATAACGTATAAAACAACAAATAAATCCCAGGGAATGGTTATTATCTACAACAAAGAGAGACGTAGAAATAGTTTATCATCAGGTTAAAATTTAAAACTAAACAAACAATTTAAGAAATTATACAAAACTTACTATTCGGTTGTCCTCCATTCGTTGTTTTGTGTGCGCCGCAAGCGCACGATCAGCACGGGCGGTGGCGGCGGACGGGACTGTGGCGGCAGAGGTAGGGGCGGTGACGGCGAACGCGTCCTCTCCACACTCGCCACCTCCTCATTGGGAGGCGGCGACGTCGTCTCCTCATGCGTCCAGGGCGCTACCACCACATCCTCGTAGCGAGGCGGGGACTCAGGGGCCGGCCGTCGCTCTCCCAGCAAGCGCACGATAGGCACGGGCGGTGGCGGCGGACGGGACCGTGGCGGCAGAGGGGGGTGGGGCGTCTCCTCAAGCGTCCAGGGCGCCACCACCACATCCTCGTAGCGAGGCGGGGAATCAGGGGCCGGCCGTCGCTCTCGCATGATGTTATTAATGTACGTTTCCAGTGGCAAATCCACGGTGCAGTGACCGGGTGTTAGTGTGCACAGCGTGCACACGCCAGGCTCGCAAACGCAGCGGGTGTCCGGGAGACCGTAGTCGTCCATAGGGGTTTTCCCCATTGCGTCTGTTTCTGCTTCGTCCGCACCAGCAAACAACAGAAAATTAAACGCTGTTTGCGCACGCGAGCGGCAGGCGTAGTGCAGCGGCGTTTTTCCATAATTGTCCCGCCTGTTCACAGAATCCCCGCGCGAAATACAAAAAATCAGTCCGTCGACATCGTTAAATGCCGCAGCATAATGAATTACACTCCGCCCGAACGCATCTACAGCTAACAAACGCGCGTTTGTAAAATTTGTAAACTGCGTCCAGTGGAGCGGATTCATGATACGTCTGTAAGCTGTCGCCCCGTAATACTGAACGCAGACTGAACGTCAAGCGCTGGGCGCAGCGCCGGGCGCCGGATTTTTTAATCTTAGGGTACAAACACGTAGAACGCTGGGACGCCGACGCCGGCATCTGCTGCTGATAAGCAGCGCTGCTCGACCAGCAAGGGCGGACACATAAGACGCCGATTCGACAGTGTCGAGATCTAGCGGTTCATCCTAGTACTTCACTTCATTCATTTATCAAAATTATATCCAGTGACTGCCAAGAAGAAAACACTGTTTTTGTGAATAACAGTAAATTGTGTATGGAATAATAGAATTATTGAACGCTGTTTTAGACAATTATATTCAAAATAGATATTAAGCTGATGCAGACTGATGTTAATTTACGAGAATTATGAGGTGCATGTGTGTTTTACAAAACGATATTATTGGTAAATATGGATTAGATAACTTTCCCAATTACGCTATTCAATTGGATTCACGTAACGTTGCAAGACAGTCTACAGAACGATCGTCCAATTCATCAATTATGGGAGATACAGTTTTGAAATTCGTGTATAATCTAATTGTGTACACTCGCATAAACTGATAAATGCTTCTGAAATTGTCTTTTCATTTAGTTTCTGTTTATTTGATTAATGTTTCACTCAATGTAACTTTAACATTACATAAACAAATATATTTGAGGTTATGTAGATGTTTACTTGTTCATATACGAAGAAATTTCTTTCCAGCACATTTCTTCGCGTGTCTTTTGCCCCTCTATTACACACAACGAGCCTCACAAACAACATCAAAACCAAAAAAGTATTTCCATCCCTTTTGAATCTTGTGATCAGACACTTCAAAGCCACGACTCGACTGAAAACCAGCGAGTGCAGCCAGCGCGCCGAAACTCCCAAGAGTTCCGGCTGCTGGCCGGCGCTGGCGGATGGAAACCGATAGCGTTCGTTGTGTGCGCCTCCATTTGATAACATGGCGCAATCCAGCTGCTGAGTGACGTCATTCGGCGCCGGGCCCTCCCGCGCGAGAAACAAGCGTCTTACGTGTGTGTGTGTACCCTTATACCGCAACGTAGCGCCGAGTGCAGTGCGCGTGAGGCGGCGCGGGGCGTCGCTTCTTCTCACGCCGACATCCGACCTCAGCCCCTGCCACAACCCCAGCCCCGGGACCCATGCCTTCCTTCCTCGTCCGCGCTCTGACGCACAGCCACGCCGACACCCTTCAACAAGAGGTTCATATCGGACGTTATACAAATTTAATTGACTAATTGTTATGCGTCTCAAGAAATCGAAATACAATAGAGTCTCAGTATTTCGAGGTGGACGGAACCGGGCCTAGCTCGAATGAATGAAAACTCGAATTATCGAAAAAGATTAATTTATTAAAATAGAAATGTAAACACAATTTTTAAATTTTAAAATACGTATATTTCCATGAAAATGTACTTGCAAAATATTATTTCATTAATTACTGAAGATAAGTTAATTACATCTTAAAGTCATTATTTTTTTTTTTTTTTTCAACGCTACATCTCGGCAGTTAAATGGCCATCAGACGAAATATATCGTTGGAGTAATCAACAATCCAACACTTAAATTTACAAATAAAAGCTCTCAGAAATTACTATTCACGACAAAAATATAAATACTTTTATCGACCGCCCCATTAATGGGACAATGGACAATAATGGGTTAAATGTTTTTCGAACATTTCAATTTTTTTTTGTTTTTAAAATTAGTACAAAGAAACATAGATTCATTTCTTGAGAAAGAAGTACAAACATGCGACGTAAGTATTAGTAAATGTTCTTAGGACAGCGGACTGCTTGTTTTCTCGATTGGTCTGTCCTCTGTCGTGTTGGAGGTATTTGCTCATTCGCAATGTGAAAATTGTAAGTGACCGATGAGTTTGTTGTAAAAATTATTAAGGAATTGGTCAGTAAGTAATTATAATATACGGTTTTCAGTCATATTCAAATTGTAAAAAGTAGCGAAATTATAGCGGAAATGTGGAGAACGACAGTAAATGTTTCCGTTAAAAAAAATGCTATTACAGAGACGCAAAGAAGACGACGAAGATTGATTAGCTCGAAAGAGTGAAGAAAACTTCGTGTCGGCACTTAGAGATTATTAGTGGACGAATCTCCCGATATATCTAAAATACGTTTACAATATATTCGCGCAGAATGCCTTGAAAGCAAATAGGCTTGTCACAAGAGCTTGCAATAGCGACAGCGAGGCGCGCGCCTGCCCGCGGCGCGCAATGGCGTCCAGCTTGCAAAGGTGACCCCCCGCCCCCACCACCCACGTATCGTGCGGGAGAAACCGACCACACTACCGCGCGGCGCTCCGCCCCGCCCCGCCCACCTCCCGCTGACCAACCGCTAGCCTCGGGCCCGAGGCAGTCATTATGAATGACCCTCTGCGGCCCCTCTCCCGCTCTCCGGCCTCTCGCTCTGCACGTTCCAAGCAAAATAATTATTGAGTATATTAACTTTCAAATTTCTTGAAATTATGAATTGATTAAAAATCAAAGATATCTGACATAAATGCGCAATTATTTAATTACGCGTTATTAAAGACAATCATTTTTGGAATGTATATTTTGTTATTGATAATAAGAAAAAACTCTTCTGGTCCTTATTGGTACTTAAAATATGCTTTTAACTTCAGGAGATTGTACTACAATGGAGAGATCGCAGTAATGGAATCTGATCGGAATGGACAATTTTAAACGAATATGAACCTTTACTTTTAAAACAAGAGTTTTTGTTATTCTGCAATATACACACAGTAAATAAAAGGAAGCGATTTCAGTCACAAAGATGTAAATTTTGTAAAAATCTATATTGAAACCCGTGAGTTCTAAAAACAAAAATACGTTGGAGAGACTTGATATATTTTTTGTTTCGTGTTATTAACCCTACAATGTGTCACACGTTCAACTTAATGCATACATTATCATACGGTAATGAAATTTCAGCATGTTTATGTGAGCTAGGCAAGACAGTTTTATAAGCATTTGACTCTTCATACAGACAATTTAAACTTTCTACAATGATTTCAAAACAAGGTATTTTCCAAATTTCTTTTTGACTTTTGCATCATCATAGATAAGAGAAGCTCCACGTCGCGGATGAAAGGAAATTTTAATCATCGTGCACGCTTTTAAACCAACATGAAATCTGAATCAATTATATCTATTTAACAAATCTCTCGGGAATTACAAACTTATTGGTGTTTTACGACATTAAATAGAGATCAAAGTTTTAATTACATTCATGTTTTGAATGCTCCCCATTATGTCTCTAATAGATTTTACGCTATCATAAGGAATGGATATGATATTTGGCGCCGGAGGCGGCTGTTCCCACACGCCGAACGCGCGCGTGGCTGCTCGCGTCATCAGTTCGCGCTCGCGTCGCGCTCTCACGCCATTGCACAGCGGCGCACCTCCGCCCCGCCCGAACGCGCGCGTGGCTGCTCGCGTCGCATGAAATATATCGTTGGAGTAATCAACAATCCAACACTTAAATTTACAAATAAAAGCTCTCAGAAATTACTATTCACAACAAAAATATAAATACTTTTATCGAAATGCTAAGGATAATGTGAATGTTAAGTGGCTCGAGCTTGTGAAAATATAAGGAAATAATCCTAGAAAATTATTAAATAAGATAATTGAAAATAGAGAAATAAATATAAATGATCTTCCTAAATTTTTATTTCCAATTAAAAGGGTTTTAAATTCGGTGTATAATTTATTAATTAGTAAATTTCATATTAATGATCTTCGGCTAGGAATTAGTCAATAAAATGATGGAATAATTAATAGTCCTAGAAGGGTTCTTAATCAATTTAAAGGAATGTTAAGAATATTGGATGTGGGATCGAATGATGAGAACAGCGGTGGCGTAGCGTGACTCGCGTGTTTGGGGATGCTCAACAACAACGCCAAATGAACACATCATGGTCTTTAATGTTCTCTAGAATCTATGTTATCGAAACAAGTGTTACAATACTTCAACAGATTTATGTCAGGAGACTTCTTGAAAGTAAATTATGTAATTGCTCAGCTTTAATTCTAATGCGCGATTGGCAATGAGATCACTTGTGAATTTATACATTTCAGATCAAAATAATATTTAATTTAGTTAAGGAACAATTCATCTTCTTCGATATTAATTAAGAATTAGTAGGCAAGCACTATTTCTCCTGTTTGTGCCCACGACCAAGCACAGAATCCCAAGTGAGAAAGAAAATATTTCACTGACGTCAAGTGTGCTGTGCTCTCGTGCACAAATGAGCAACTCTCATACGCCACTTTGCTCAGTCGTACGCTAGCTCAGTCGTACACTTGGATAAAGTGCGCGACGCCCTGGACAGAGCTAAAAGCGGCCACCCGGCCGTGATCGTGCGAGGACAATAAGCACGCGGGCTTAAAACTTAACAATCGTGCTGAAGAACAATTCCGGAAGGACACGAAGAGGGCCACCGAACGGGAAGAAGGACCGTAGGAGAAGAAGAGGCGAGGAAGAAAGAAGAGTACCAGGAAATAAGAGAGAAGCAGACGAGACCCAGCATCGCTGCTAGAGCGGCGATTTTCAACAACGCAGTCTCTGGTGTCGCCGAAGCGCGGAGCCAAGGTCGAACGCCGAGCCGCAAGCGCCGAGGTAACGGTAAAGGAGAATGGGACGTGTTAGCGAGGCCACGAACGCGCGAGCAGCTGGAAAGACGGTTTCGCAGTAAAGTAGGGCGAATATTACGCTTTACAGAATTCGTGAATAACTCACGTAATTTGTTGCACCTAGAATTTTCATATCATTGTCTGGAATGCCTTATGAATGAAAAAGAACATTGCCCTTTTGAAGTTAATTATAAAAAAAGTCACTGCTTAGCTAAGAAAAATTTTGAACAATGTAAAAACTTGTGAGAGAATCAGAGTAATTGAGTGTGAATTCAATTGGTCATTGTAAATAGTAATTTTTCTTTTGTGTGTGTGTGAATTGTGAGTTAGAATAATTAAGTGTTTAATTTCAAGAAAAAACGTGCACGAAAGGCAGAAATTGAGAGTACCAGTCGACTGAGTCATAGATTTAAATTTTTGTACAATTATCATAGTCAGTTGAGTTATTTAAAGAGGTTGGAAGATTTACAAGAATTTTAAGCATATATTTCGATCACTAGAAAAATATTCTTACCTTTTTTTTTGTTTGTTGCATTTTTCTTTGTTTTTTTGTTGTTTTTTGCAGAGCAAGCAAAGAAATTGTATTTTTTTCTTAAAATTGAATCATTTAAGAATATATCTGAACTTGTTACTGAATTTGTCTATGTGTGTGTACCCATTTTCCTTGAATTCCCTACTATCTGCTGCAAGAATCTTCTGCCCTAGGAGTAAATCAAAAGCTCGCAAGAGCAATAAATCTGCTTGCATCCTCTGGTCCAGTTAGGATTTAAAAGGGGGTAAAGGTTAGAATATATAATTTTATATTTCTCTGTTCAAGCAAACAAAGTTAGTAAGTCCTGCAAAAGAGCTACATTTCATCAATGTGTGCAGAACCATTCATTCTTGTAATAATGATCAGGAAGCTTCAATTCAATAAAATTGAAAGAAAATATCAAGAAAATGAGTAGTTTTTGTCAAATTTTTAAGTTTTTATTCAAGTTTTGACATAATTTATTTTTCCCCCTTTTTTTTTCTTAATCACCACCATCTGGGCACTTATAAAATCACAACTGTTATGTATTAATTTAAGATAAGAAATGTTCAATTGTTTACACTGGTCATCAAACAAAATCAATAAATTCATTTAACATCTTTTGAGTTCTTAAAAGCACATTAATTTGCTATTGTACATCTTACAAAGGAACTTAAACTAGTACACTGCCATAGAGACAAATAAAATGAAAAAATTAAAACTACAAATCCTTAACTTTAACATATTTCCAACAACAATATAGACTTATTAACAGGGAATCATCACAAAAGTTGGAATTACACCACTATATGGTAGATGATATCACAAGTTCATTATATCACTCTCTAAGTGATTTTTTTTACAACAGGACTCAAAATGAGAGTAAGCGTGTATTAATACAAAGTTTGTTTTTAATTTTCAGGTTAATTACACCACTATTATTTTTTCCTCATGCATACATTACACTATAATCAAAATATTTTTGGAAAATCTACAAGACTCGTTAAAAATATTATGAATAATAATATTTAAATAAATAAAGAGTTTTATGAAATTAATAGAACTTGTTTAATTCAATTACATTTTCAGGAAATTTATATCTACTACACTAATTTAAAAAAATCAGAAAATCCTTTACAATAAAGAACAAAGCCACAATTCTTTTTGTTTTGAGATTGCAAAATACAACTATACAAAATTTAAATGTTAGTACAAAAGTAGTACATTTCATAGTAGTTCATTTACAGAATATTGTAATAGTATATTCTAGTTTGAAGTTGAAATTTTCATTTCTACCAAAATTACAATTCGTAATTAAATTTAAAGGTGTTTGGTGAAACCAATGTATTTGGATTATTTTTGCACACTAACTTATTGTTGAGAAAATCTTCATTTTATTTTTCTTCTTTAATTAAAAATATATTTTAATTAGAAAATTTGTAGTACATTTACCTTATTAAAAGTAATTATACTTTTAATGAACAATTGAAGCAGAGACACCGATTTATTAAATTTATTTAATACCACTGTATGTAATATTTAATGTACATGCTTCACCAAATTTCAAGACAAAAGCAACAACTTTTATAATTAAAATTAGGAATAAGAATATCCACAAGTGCACAAATCTATAACATGACATCAAATTCCAGAAGTGAGGATATTTATAGAGGAAAATAATTAGCCAATTTATTTTATTTGCATTTTGACTACAAACACTGATTGAAATAAAAAATCTCAACTTCGCAAAAATAATATACACCTAACATTCACACACATTTTTAACAAAAAGAAACTAAACTAAACAAAATACATAGGAGATTGCCTCTGCAATTGACCCAATAATTCCGTTTGCAGGCGGTCTCTAGAGAGCCCTTCCAAATTTCGCCTAGAAAATAAAGAAAAGCCACATGGTTTCACTTTCTTATGTAGTAACTCATTTAAGTAAGTTTTGTATTTATTAATATTAGACTCAGTGGCGGCTCCTAAACTTCAAGCCAGGTAGGGCACGAAACCAAGCTAGAAAATAACTAATAAAAATTTTATTTTGAAGTTTAAGGGCTGTAAACTGAAAAACGCTTGAAATTCCTCACTGGTTTCTCACGTATTAACTCGGTTGAATGAGAAGAGAAAACAATTCAATTGAAACAGCAAACGCACACGCTCAAGAAAAAATAACTCGCACAGAATTCACAGCTGCTGATATTATCATGATTACGCGGGCCCTGAGCTAATAAGCATTTCATTTCTCAGACACTACGAGCGTTGTTTGTACATCTGTAAAGTGGCGCTTGCAGTGGCAGTCACAAAAAACTTGTGACCGTGAAGGGCCTTAAGGGAGCATTACCCCCTCCCTTTTTTCCTCGCACTATGGGGAAAAGCTTTGCTGAACGGGAGGGAGCTGGTCACACGAAGCTTGCGGACTTCGCCCTGTTGCCACAACTACCTCGTTATCAGCGCTGTGAAATAGTATTGATATCGTCCGTGAAAATTTTAACGTAAATTCTCTAGAATTATTACTCGATAACATGACACGCATTTCAGTTCACTATTAATATTTTCCTTTACAAGTGGGAGGGCACGTGATCATGTGACCTTATGGTAGAGCCGCCACTGATTAGACTAATCATGCTCATACTGTATCAGGATTGCAATAAAACCAGTGTATGTTGAGGCTAAGAACTGAAATACAGCAAAGGTTAGGAGTAGCTGTTGAATCTCACAAGAGACAGTGTGGATAAACCTGTATCAATGATGGGAAACAGGTCATTATGGACTTTATCTGGCTAATGCTGGCATACGCTACAAGGCAGTGGCTAATAGATGGTGACAATCTGAGTGTGAGGTATCTTGTGTGTTCTTGAGAAGAATTTTGGAATAAAAACACTTTGGAAATGAGGTATTTCACAAGATCATGGTTGTTTTATATAAACTACAAAGATCAAAGCCTCATCACCAACTCAGAAATACATAGCAAAGAATCAACTGAGGAATGTAGTGAGGTCAGGTCATGTTAAGGGTAAATAGAAATTTGTGACTGAAACAGTGGAACTACACACCTAGTCTCTCACTATCATTACATATTTCCCTCCCGCACTCTAATACCTGTTTATCACATATTTATTATTTATTGTCACTGTAATGCACTTTATCCCCCTTATCTATGTTGACTAATGTCAACCACATCTGGCATAAGTTTGAAGGATACTTCAAAGCTGTGTCTACATCAGACTTCATTCACCCATTTTGAATAACGTGAATATTAACCAGTTAATTCACAAATGATTCAGATTTGACCATGAACAATAACAATACTTACTCACACAAACACCCCCACCCACACACAAATTAATATTGTCTAGGAATTCTTGAGAAATGAGCAGTAATAAAAAATGAACAAATTTAAACTTGTGCTTGCAATAAGAAAGTAGTAACTACTAGCTTGATACTGACTTTCTTAAGGTGGTTGCGAGATATTGCCTAGTGAATAGAAAAAGCAGGTTATATTCAGAAATAATTATTTATGTGGAAAATAGCATTTGTGAGACATAGAGAAACAAAATAGGATCTCGTAGGGTTCAAAAAGAAAATAAATAAAAAACATTAACTTTTATTTCAGGTGCAGAAAATAAAATACTTTAACATTAAATAAAAATTAACAGTTGACTAGTTTCTGTAATAGTACCCGGATCGCATAGTCAGGGAAGGAAAAATTAAGGTGCAAGATGAAGTTCATATGAATTATTTTCCCAATTAGTATGAGCCAAATTGGAAAAGTGTAACACTATGGACATTTCTTTATGAGATTTTTACAGTGATAGCTAATAACACCCAAAACTTGCTGAGCTGAGTAGAGTGAAAACACATTGGTAAATTGGGCAACACCATTATGTTCATGAAATTGGTATTACTGCTCATTACTCATGCTTCCTCTTTAAATGTCTCTTTTGAAAATTTTTTAATACCATTCATCACATAGAAAATACAAAAATGACTAATGATTCTGGTAAAGTGAAATGACTTCTTCTTGGAATTCTTACAGAGCTCTATTATTTAGGCCCTCAATGATAAAATTGTACACTGTTGGAAAGAAAATCTTGAAGAGTATGTGGAAGAACGTGATTTTCAAGTGACTTGGTCTTTTGTAATCCTCTTTGTTAGGGAAAATGTTACACTCAAAAGGAAGTGTTCATTTTCAGAGCCAAGTAAAATGCACAACATCTGTACAGTGTGAAAAAGTTGCTAGAAACAATATAGCGCTTAAGTGAAAGTGAGTTACTATTAAAATACTATTACTCAAAAAATGGAAATTATCACTTCTCTTACAATTTGAATTACATTTACCAAGGGCCAGATTTAAATATTGGGGCGGGGGGGCATCTTATTATTTTCTTAGGGCATATTCTCGTTATCTTATTATTATATTACCCGAAATCAATTCTTCAGTTACACTACAACTACAGACTTCAACTACAGACTTGTACAAATTAATAGAATAATGTACAAATTCAGTGTTTTTACCATCATTTAGTAAAACAACCCTCTGGATGTGAATGTAAAAGTACATTTCAACTTCTTTATACCTTCTTTGATTCATGCACTTCATTGAAGGGCCTTTGGGATATTTAAGGGAAAATTATTGCCCTCTCTAAGGTTTGTGATACCATATACCAAAATAGCTGATGTGGCAATTGCTGAATGTGGGTTCCTTAGTTTTTCTATTTGAGTGTTGAGTTCCTATGCCACAATTGAAACCTAAGAGTGTTTTATATTGTTTTTATAATGTCTGTTTAATCCACGGTTTGGATAAAATTAGGTTTTGGATTTTTTCTTGGCGAAATTTTGAGACGGTTAAGAAACTGCTTCTTGAAAAACTGTGGTAATGGTTAAAAAAAACAGATCTTTTTCCATGTAAGAGGGCATTAACTGAATGTTTAATAAAGAAATTCTCAATAATAAAGATATTCTCAACAAGATATTGCTAGGAAATTGAATCTTTCACAATAATCAGTTTGTAGAATCAGTTCTGCATTGAAATTGGGGGAGACCCTTGCATTCAAACTTAAGGGGAAATGTGTTTGAAAATCCAAACTCAGCCCTTACATGCAATGAAAATTCATTCAAATGGTCAAGATGAATAGGAGAAACACCAGTAAGAACACAATCAATCCCCCCCCCACAACAATGCACACCTTTGTGCTCCTATTACATAAAAGAGAGTGCATGTTTGTAGGTGTGTAGAACTTCTAGCGATTGCCTTCAAATTCAGCATGAATGCATTTGAGGGGACATGAATGAAAAATAGTCTGATTGTTATTAAAAACAGTTACCTCATAATGTTTTTTAATATTCAGTTAAATGCAATAGTCAATCCTTCGGGTTACATTGTTGTTAAGTGTTGCCATGTGACAGGATGGGGCCGAACAGGAATGGACCGGGTGGACGGAGCTGGGGAACAGGAGGGGTGAAAGGGGCAGACAGGGTACAAGAACAACAAGGAACAGGCAAAACGTATATGCGAACAGGGACTGAATACCGAAATAATAGCGGTAAAGGTATTTATACCGGTATAGAAATACCTTTACCTCTATTATACCTTTATTCAAAATACCTTAAAAATTACCGGTATAAGACGTCAAATACCGGTATTTTTAGAGGTATTTTACCTTTATTCGACGTCTATACTGGTAAAATACCTCTATTTATTTTCATGAGAAAATACCGGTATTTCAGTATAATCATACAGGTTTCAGAGGGGAAACATTCTGATTTTTTACGTTGAGATGGCTCAGAGGAACAATTATGGACTCCGCAGAGTTTCTGACCGGGGGTCCTAGGGTTCGAGTCTCAACGTTGACGTATTTTCGTCACCAGACATTCAACCTAGGTCGAAAGACATTCAACCTGTTGTTGGTTGAGAAAGAATTATTATAATAGTCTGGGCACGCGAAGGCGTGTTTGGGGGAGCGAACGCGCGTGTGGGGACGCGAACGCGCGTTTGGAGAGCGAACGCGCGGTCGGGCCTGAGGCCTCTGCAAGGATATGACCTTCGACATCTGTTGTGAAAGAACGAAGGCCATAGAAATCTGACATCGGTTGATAAGACTTCATGCAACGTTCCTTGGCGCATTCCGATTCTCGGAATCAGTTTCCCTTTGAAAGATCTGCGAGAGCTGCCCCGTTGCGTAGGCAGTTTCCGGAGGTCAGCGTTTCGACCCATGGGCGTCTCCGGTTCGGCAGAGGATAACGCACTCCACCTATAAACTCCAGGCTATTAATTTCTTTTCGCAGTGAGTAGAATTGAAATATGAGAGAAGGATGTTTGACCGTAGGCCCCAACAAACGCTTTGCCGAATGTGTACTGTGATAGAGAATGTGTGTGAGAGAGAGAGGGAGAGAGAGAGAGAAAGAAAGAGCGTGTGTATATAGCGCGTGAGTGTATAGAGCGTGAGTGTATAGCGCATGAGTGTGTAGCGCGCGTGTGATTGGTGCAAACGTGTGTTAGGCGCGCGCGTTTGTCAAGCGCGCGCGTTTGTTCGGCGCGCGCGTTTGTTCGGCGCGCGCGTTTGTTCGGCGCGCGCGTTTGTTCGGCGCGCGCGTTTGTTCGGCTCGCGCGTTTGTTCGGCGCGCGCGTTTGTTCGGCGCGCGCGTTTGTTTTGCGCGCGTGTTTGTTCGGCGCACGCGTTCGTAGGTGTGCGCGAGTGTGGGCGCGCGCGTGTTTGACGCGCACGCGTGTTTGACGCGCACGCGTGTTTGACGCGCACGCGTGTTTGACGCGCGCGCGTGTTTGACGCGCGCGCGTGTTTGGCGCGCGCGCGTGTTTGGCGGGCGCATGTGTTTGGGGCGCGTGTTTGGCGCGCGCGTGTGGTTAGCGCGCGCATGGGTTTGCCGCGAGCGTGTGTGTGGCATGCGTTTGTGGCGCGCGCGCGTTTGTGGCGCGTGTGTGGGGCACGCGGCAGTATTTCCATTGAAAATACCGGTATAACCTTTACGGACGTCCATACCGATATAGACGTCCTATAAAGGTATTTTACCGGTATAAAAGAATAAAGGTATTTTATACCGGTATGAAAAAATACAGGTAATTTAACGGTATTCAATACCTTTTCGGACCCTGTATGCGAAAACTGTTAGAAGAGCGGGTGAAGTAAAAGGAGAGAGAAAGGTGCAGCAGACGGAGGTGAAGAAACAGAGCTGGCCGAGTGGAAGAAATGGGCATGATGGAAAGATGAACTAGTGGTGCTACAGAATGGCACAGACTTTCCCATATTAGTTTTCTATTTCCTTGGGTCTTTCCTAGCTATCCGGAATTGCCACATACTCTTTCTTGCCAGTTACCATCTATCTCGGCCAAAAGTACATTTTTTTGTCATTTTCTTAATTTTTCCGTTTCTTATTGGTAGAACGGAAACATTAATGTTAGAATATTAAAGAACACAAAAAATCTAGTCATAAATGGCAATTTTCGTTTAAAAATTATGTGCCGTTTAAGAGAAAATGGCGTTATAGGGCAACTAAAAATGAGAAATTTGAAGTTAATTTTCACAGAAAATGTTTGAGTTTTCAAAATACTTTATTTGAAGTTATTTGAAGCACATACACTCACAAATATAACAATCTTTACAAATTGCTGGTAATATGCATATTAAAGATGTGAGACATCTTTCAAAAAAATTACAATTATGTAATTTTTGAAAAAACAAAAACATAAGTCAAAATAAACTTTATGCTATACTAAAGAGTGTAATTAGCACTATTCCTTACAAAAGTTTGAAGAAACAATTTGCAGCCATATGTGAGAAAATGGCGTTTGAGCGTTTCTAAAAATGTGAAATTTTGAGCGACTTTTCACAGAAAACGGTTGTTTTCAAGAAACTTTACTTGACATTATTTAAAGCACATGTACTCGTAAATATAATAATGTGAAAAAATCGCCGCTAATGTAAATATTATCGACGTGAGAAACATGTGAAAAAATTTACATTTTCGTAATTTTTTAAAAAAACAACCTATAGAGCAATATGGTTTTTATGTCATCTGATAGAGTACATTTACCAGTATCCCTACCAAAAGTTTAAAGAAAAAATTTGGATCCGTTTTTGAGAAAATCTGGTTTTTTGTAATTTTTTAAAAAATTGCACATATTGCACGAAGACTATTAAAATTTTGAAAACCATTTACATGACCTTTATGAAAGAACTCAATATGCAGAACAAATTTTATATGAAGAAAAAATCTCCATCTTCAATTTTGTAGTTGGAGAAAGACGCCGAAAAAAATTCAAACTTTCACAATTTTCGAAAATTCAGAGTTATACGTGAAAATCGGACCTATGCAATGTTAATAAGAATATTTTACTCTATTCATACAAGAAATTTAAAAACAAAATTTGGAGCCGTTTTTGAGAAAATTTTTAAAATTCCCGGGGGCTTCATATAAAGTACCCCCAAATTTTGAAGAATCTTTTTCAAAATCTCAAAGCTTCGAGAAGAATCAGATCGACCGGGGAATATCCATTTTGGAAGAAATCGTACATATGGTTTAGGCGCTAGCAGTGTTCACAGACGGACGGACGGACGGACGGACCGACAGACAGACCCACATTTTCCTTTCAATTGGTTTTTCGGTATCAAGGACCCACAATAGAGGGTTTCTGGCTACACCACATATTAGGGGATTTTTACTTTCCCGTATACGTACGTATACACGGAGTGATATACGTAGTATAGGGAAAGTTATGTAATGCTGCGCGAAAAAATGGTCAATTTTCGGCGGAAAAAAATTAATTGCCGGGCCGTGAAAACGAATAAGTGGATAAAACCAGTTGCTAAATTAAGAAAAAAAATCCTCTATCTCGTGGTGTGGTCAAAATCCATGATTTGTTGCTTCTTTATACTTAAAAATCGATTGACGGCATTCCGTCCATCTGTCCGTCTGTGGTCAACGCTAGCGCCTAAACCGTTCGGTCGATTTTCTTCAAAATTGATATTCCCCAGTCGATCTGATTCTAGTCGAAGCTTTGTGATTTTGAAGAAGATTCTTTAAAATTTGGGGGTACTTTATATGAAGCCCCCCGGCGATTTTCAACATTTTCTCAAAAACTGCTCCAAATTTTTTCTTTAAATTTCTTGTATGAATAGAGGAAAATACACTTTTTAACATGGCATAGGTCCGATTTTCACGTACAGCTCTGAATTTTCGAAAATTGTGAAAGTTTGAATTTTTTCGGCGTCTTTCTCCAACTACAAAATTGAAGATAGAGATTTTTTCTTCAAATAAAATTTGTTCTGCATATTGAGTTCTTTAATAAAGGTCATGTAAATGTTTTTCACAATTTTGGTAGTTTTCGTGCAATATTGCGTGCAATATGTGCAATTTTAAAAAATTACAAAAACAAAATTTTCTCAAAAACGGCTCCAAATTTTTTCTTTAAACTTTTGGTAGGGATAGTGGTAAATGTACTCTATCAATGACATAAAAGCCATTTTGGTCCATCGGCTGGTTTTTCAAAAATTACCAAAATGTAATTTTTTTTACTTGTCTCTCACGTCGTTAATATTTACATTATCGGCGATTTTTTTACATTATTATATTTACGAGTATATATGCTTTAAATAATGTCAAGTAAAGTTTCTCGAAAACACTACCGCTTTCTGTGAAAAGTAGCTCAAATTTCGGCATTTTCAGAAATGCTCAAACGTCATTTTCTCGTATATGGCTGCAATTTTTTTCTTGAAACTTTTGTAACGGATAGTGCTAATTACACTCATTAGTATAGCGTGAATTTATTTTGAGTTTTTTTTGTTTTTTTTCCAAAAATTATATAAATGTAAATTTTTTGAAAGATCTCTCACATCTTTAATATGCACATTATCCGCAATTTGTAAAGATGATTATATTTGTGAGTGTAAGTGCTTCAAATAACTTCAAATAAAGTATTTTGAAAACTCAAAAATTTTCTGTGAAAATGAGCTTCAAATTTCGCATTTTTAGTAGTGGTAAAACGCCATTTTCTCTTAAACGGCACATAATTTTTAAAAGAAAATTGCCATTTACGGCTAGGTTTTTGTGTTCTTTAATATTCTAAAATTAATGTTTCTGTTCTACCAATAGGAAACCGAAAAATTAAGAAAATGACAAAAAAATGTACTTTTGGCGATGATAGATGGTAGCTGGCAAGAAAGAGTATGTGGCAATTCCGAATAGCTAGCCAAGATCCAGGAAAATAGAAAACTAATACGGGAAAGCCTGTGCCATTCTGTTTCTGTTTTTTGACAAATAAATAAATAAAATAAATACGATCATGCTTAATTTTTTCAAAATAAGAGTAGTTTTTCTTTAATTTTGTGACAAACGTAATAGGCCGCTGTAAATTTACTGCGCTTCGGACAGCTGGATGCGTCGTAAATTAGAATGTGCAATTTTGTATATTATTTCTTTCTTCGTTTCTTACATTCGAACTTTGTTATAGACTTACACATTAATATTTTAGAAATTGTTTATTTTGAAATATTTGAAATAAGTAAAAAGAATTAATAGCTCTCAGAATAGCGACAATGCAGGGTCTGCAACAATGGAATTCACTTTGCGCTCGCGAATATCTGTGAATTAGTGTCATTGTTGTGACCTAATGGAGCTGTATGAAAAGGAGTTATAATTGTCTAATTTATGTTGATATTTGCAGGCAAATATTTAGTTTTGCACCAAATGCTGTACCATTTGTAGTGAGTAGAGAATTTGTTGCATGGTTTTAAAATACTCTTCCCTAATTATGGCCCAATGGAAGGCATTTCTATATTTCCAGGGTATCAGGCTTCTTTTTCCAATACAGGGTTACAAAACTTTTGCATTCTATTTTTGTGAAGTTGTAGAATTCACATAGTTCTGACAACACTGCAATGGAAATAGTGAGTACCAAGCGAAGATGTTAGTAGCGCATAAAGTGCAATATTACAGTACTACTTAGTTGTTTCCTCTAATACGGGAAAGTAAGTGCTGTTGTAGCTAGCACCACTAGTTTTTCTTCATTTAGCAACTGGTTTGATCCACTTGTTCGTTTTCACGGCCCGGCAATTAATTTTTTTTTCGCCGAAAATTGGCCATTTTTTCGCGCTGCATTACATAAATTTCCCTATACTACGTATATCACTACGTGTATACGTATGTCTACGGGAAAGTAAAAAGTGGATAAAATCAGTTGTTAATAACTCTGAAATTTTGAAAATTGTGAAAGTTTGAATTTTTTTCGGCGTCTTCCTCCAAATACAAAATTGAAGATTGAGATTTTTCTTTCAAATATAATGTGCTCTCCAAAGTGAGTTTTTTGCTTAAGGCAGGTAAATGTTTTTCAAAATTTTAGTAGTTTTCGTGCAATATTGCGTGCAGTATGTGCAATTACAAACAAATTACAAAAACACGATTTTCTCAAAAACGGTTCCAAATTTTTTCTTTAAACTTTTGGTAGGGATAGTGGTAAATGTACTCTATTAGATGACATAAAAGCCATATTGCTCTATAGGTTGTTTTTTTCAAAAATTACAAAAATGTAAATTTTTTCACATGTTTCTCACGTCGATAATATTTACATTAGCGGCGATTTTTTCACATTATTATATTTACGAGTACATGTGCTTTAAATAATGTCAAGTAAAGTTTCTCGAAAACAACCGTTTTCTGTGAAAAGTAGATCAAAATTTCGCATTTTCAGAAACGCTCAAACGACATTTTCTCATATATGGCTGCAATTTTTTTCTTGAAACTTTTGTAACGGATAGTGAGAATTACACTCTTTAGTATAGCGTAAAGTTTATTTTGAGTTATTTTTTTGTTTTTTCAAAAATTACATAATTATAATTTTTTTGAAAGATCTCTCACATCTTTAATGTGCACATTACCAGCAATTTGTAAACATTATTATATTTGTGAGTGTAAGTTCTTCAAATGAAGTTTTTCGAAAATTCAAGTTTTCTGAGAAAAAGAGCTTTTAATTTCGCATTTTTAGTGGCGCTTAAACGTCATTTTTTTTAAACATCTCCAAATTTTTCAAAGAAAATTGTAATTAGGACGATGCTTTACTGTTCTTTAATATTTTAAAGTTAATATTTCTGTTCTACCATTAGGAAAACGAAAAATTAAGAAAAAGTAAAAAAAATTGTACTTTGGGCGGCGATAGACGGCAGCTGGCACAAGTATGTGGCAATTCCAAATAGCTACCCCAATCTCAAGGAAATAGAAAACTAATACGGGAAAGTCTGTGACATTCTGTAGCACCACTAGTTCGTTTTCACGGCCCGGCAATTAATTTTTTTCCGTCGAAAATTGGCCATTTTTTTCGCGCAGCATTATATAACTTTCCCTATACTACGTATATTACTCCGTGTATACATACGTATACGGGAAAGTAAAAAATTGGGAAAAACAGATAGTGGTAGGGGTTGGATGGGTGCAGAAGATGCTGTTTGCAGGATGATCATGGCATGCAAAATACGGTGTATGGAAGAGGCAGATGAAGCATACGAGGGTGGAACACACAGGGCTGAAGGGGCAGGATGGATAGGGCAGGTGTAGGCACGACTGCCACGGCATGCCAGAG
Source organism: Acheta domesticus (assembly GCA_031308135.1). Lineage (NCBI taxonomy): Eukaryota > Metazoa > Arthropoda > Insecta > Orthoptera > Gryllidae > Acheta > Acheta domesticus. Next base: position 86,658,530 of record JAHLJT010000631.1, on the reverse strand, counting down.
AGGGCATGCAGAGAAGACTGATGAAGCATGATGAGCAAGACGAACTGATAAGAGCATAAGAGGTAGGATAGAGGGAGTGGGAGGTCAAAATGGCCATGGCATGCCACATAGGGTGTGCAGGGGAAATCAGATTGGAATGATTAGCAGGAGGAACAGACCGGAAAGGGATGGATGGATGGATGGGGTGGTAAGTGCTGGCAGAACTGTCATAGCTTGCCAGGGACAGAGTGTAGGTGCAGAGAACTTGTCACTAAGTTTAAATGAAGTGTGCTGTTGCCAAGAGTGGTTTTTCCCTCCCTACCCTCTGGACAGGGATGCCTTACCAGGCAGAATTCCACTAATTGGGCAGAAAGAAGGCATCGACTTGCTGGGGAAAAATGCATTTTGCTGAATACTGCCCATTGGGCGGAATCCATTGTATAGTGAGAGGTTTTTGGGCTATGCTTTTTTCTTTCCTTTCGTTTGTTGTTGTTGTTGTTGTTATTGTTGTTGTAAATATCAATAGTTTCTTTCACCTTTCCCTAATAATAACACAAATATTGATGGTATCTGAAAGATTATGTCCTATACTGCGATTTTCGTAACAGCGTCCCTGACAGAAATCAGCTGTTTCACTGACATCCAATCGGCAGCTTATATTTCACGACAGTGACGTCACTATAGTGACATTCAAGCTCCCTATTGGATGAAACCATGAACAGCTGATTTCTGTGAGGGACGCTGTTACGAAAATCGCAGTATAGGTATAGCTCCACCAACTTGAGAATGATGTTTACAGGAGCGCGCCACCTTTGTGTTTACAACCGAGACGACAGAGACAGATAAAAGTATACTCAATTCAAAATTAAAATGGTACCGTGCCAAACTATTGCGAAAGAAAGCGCGATTTATTTCGTTGCAAATCTATAATCTTCCCAATTAATATTATAACTATTTAGACATGTCTGCATCTCATATCGGAATAAATAAAAGTATACTTTTCTCGGCAAAACAATTCAAAATCTTGAAACTAATTCTTTCGATGAGCAGTAACATTCATATAAATCGTTTATTTTAACTTAAGTAGTTTCTCAGAATATATACCGAATAAAATTCTTTTTTATGTAAGGAGTAACTACCACCATTATGAAGAATATTGCAGATACTTATGACAGTAAAGTTAATGTTTTGGTACTGTATTGCATACCTAACAAACAGTCTAAAGCCTATGGGAAAAAAGATGAATGAAGGAGAATATAAAACGTTTAAATTCAATGAATAAGTATTAAAAATTCAATATAAATAAAACTTTTTATTAAAGTCTTGTATTAGAATGGTGAAAAGTAAAGAAAGCAACGTAAAGGGACAAAAATAAACAGTCAGTGCAAATCTTGCATGATGTGTCTCTGAAGTTATATTTTATCAGCTGATTCACAATCTCTATGAAGGAGGCCATGGTGATTCCGTAGGAGCAGTCTCTGAACTCGCTTCCCGCTCCTGGCAACTTTTGTTAGCTAAACTGACTGTACAGACCCGTGTTTTCACTGTTAGTTCCACGACGCGCCGCAATCGCAGCCTTCATTCTTCGCTTGGTCGAGTTATACAAGAATTTTAGTTTGATATCAGAGCCCTCTTTATTTTTAAATAAAAAGCCATGCAATTGTCAACTTTTTCTAAAAATTTTACTACTTTCTAAATACTGATGGCTTGTCAAGGTAGTTTTATGCTCAAGAGAATTTACGTTTAAATGTCTTGTGAATATACAGCTATTTTGAAAGAGCTAGCCCCAGTGCCAGAGTCCACTTTTTTCTCCGCAAACCTTTATTTACCCTTCAGGCACGTGGTGGGATTGGGTGGATTTTTGTCCCTCGAGTGGTGGATTTTCACAGATGGTTCTAGCAATCCTGCATCTAGAAAGCATGTGAACATCTACCTTTGGACAGACTTAAGCTTATTATTTTGCAGAATTCTCCTGTTTGAAACAGTATTGTCCTTCAAATTGCAGAAATTAAGTCTTCATATAGCTAGCTACCTAAGAAATAGTTTTTAAAAACATTTTTAATTGCTAGTTTTTTCACAATAGCAAAACCTTTTGGTTGGTTCTGTGAAGCCCCCATTAGAGCCCATGTTAAAAGAACAAAATTTGCGGTCTCATTACACAAAAACTAAAGGGTGAAATCAATTCAAATCTACAAGATCCTAAAAGAATTTCTCATCTTTCAATTAATGCTATAAAAAAGGACATGTACAATATATCACTTATCTCACCTTAACCACTTTAAAATAATGTAACTCTGTCTCTTCATATGGTCAAGGAAGTTTGACTCATGTCTAGAACAAGTTATTATATACAAAAAAGTATGTTCTTGTGAAATGTTTTGCACAGGCTGAAGAATTTAAATTGTCATTGAAACCTTCATGGGGGAGGGGGGATTAGGATTACACACACAAATTGCAAGTCAAGCCAGTTACATATTCAGAAAAAATTCAAAAATTATTAATTAATGACAAAGTTTAAGCTCTGTTAAAAATGTAGACCCAAAACAGAAAACCATTAAAAACATGTAGTTTTGGTTGTCAATCTTCACGTCATGCTACTTGATATTCAGAATTTGGAATCATTTTCATTTTTATTCCATCGCACAACAAACAATTACTTACCCTTGCAAGTAAACTCTTGCTCGATATGCAGCAAGATGAGCATAATATGTTGGTGCTGGATATGACACACTTCGAGTACAACGTGAGAACATATGGCATAAGAAATATGTCAGTTCCTCCATTTCATCTTCAGTCATCTTATTATCGTCCCACAAACAATGATATTTTGTAGGGCGACTAACTCCCTGCGGGGCAAAATTTGAAAACATGAACAGCATTGTTCAACGCGCGCGCGCAACAGACACAAATGCCAGGGACAGTAAAAATTGAGTCATTAGTCATAATGATCAATCAATAGAAATCATAAACAGCAGTTATTCTAATTGCAGAACATTATACAGCACATACATTAATTCTAAAGGTCTGAACATGCAAGATCAAAAAGGACCACCAGAATTCCGATAGCTTTCACAAGGCCTATGTAGGGGTTCAACAGTATTAGTCGTCATTCTCCTGTCTGTTGGCATAATTCACTCAGTCACACATATTATCAACAGCATTTCAAAATTTTTTTGTCTAAATTCATATAATTTTTCGTCACTAATGATAGCAGAATACGACCAGTCTTTCATGAAAACCATTTCTAACCTTCACAACGTGAAAATACATTCAATTACAAAATCCAACCAGCTGATACTACTACTCAGCTGACTGTCGGAAGAATGTTTTTCAGATAGCAATGCGGTCTTCGGAGACGCTCATTTGTTATAGAAGCTGTCATTAAAATCATCTACTGCCCTGAAAGCTTTGTACATCAGCTGCAATGTCACAACTGTAAGAGAAATGGCAAAATATCGGAGGACAGAAAGTTCCAAAACCAAATTTTATTAAATGAAAAGAGTGCAATAAAAAAATCAAAGAGATGACAACCATTGCTAAAATACATAATTTTCAGAACTATTTGCAATGTCATCTGATGACTTTACTCTCTTAAATTTCTTAAGTACCAAAACTCAAATTTCCCCTTTCACCTATGCATTCAAGACGTTGAGAAATTGGCTGCATTTCTATAGCAATCCTCCACGATTTCTGATCACTTAAGGAAAGGCCACATAATATCTTTCTTTGATTACTTCATACAAATGCAAATAAATTGAAATAAATTCAAAGAATCAAGCTTATCAAAAAACTTGCAATCATGTTATAAAAAGACATACCTGAATGCTTGCATGACTAACCAAGTAGAAGTCTCTCTCAGTGGGATGCGTAATTGTTGTATCTACAATTGTTCCTGGTAAGACATTAAAATTCTTTCCATCAGAATCTCTCCTATCAATGGGGAAAAATCTTGTATGGTGCCGCTTTTGAACAACTAAAAATGTAATAGCTGGCTTGTACTCTCTTTCAAGGGATGAACATGCACCTCTAATTGCAGTTAACTCACTTTCAAGAACCTGAAACCCAACAGAAATTTTTGAAAAAACTGAAACAAAATACATTGCTTTATTTATTCCCAAACTTCAGTATATATTTTTGAGTATTTGTACACCACTTGTATCAATGAATAACATATTAGTGATACTAATTTCTCTTTGCACAACTCCATGCAGCTGAGCAAGTGACAGACCCTACGGGATATAAAATGAATAAATAAAATCTGGTGCAAATTAAGAATCTTAACTAGTCGGTTGTAAGCAATCATTCTTAGCATTATTTTTTAATGCATAGCATTGTGTACTATTCTTGAATTTTTTACATTACATGATACAAGTAGGCCCACTCTTAATCAACTAAAGCAGGGCTGTGCAACTTAGAAGGGCTTATGGGCCACATATCAAATTCAAATTAAGCCACAGGCCGCACTCAATTTAAAGATTTTTTTACCCTAACTACTGAGATAATACTGAAACAAATATATATTAGATACAACTTTTATTCAACATACTTAATGATTAATGTACATACAACACGAAAATTAATATATCAATAAATAAAAATAAGATGAATTATTCAATTGTATTGTATTTGGTTGGTATAATAAAATTTTTCAAAGCCGCACAAAAAGATACGGCAGGCCGCCAGTTGGAAAGCCATGAACTAAAGTAATCCATCTAGCCTTAGTAACCCTGGTACTCAGGATCAATATAATAAACACCAACCTGCCCTTTTATATAACAAAAATACCAAGATTATTTGCGAGGATACAAGATCCCATATGCGAAATAACCATACAAAACTAAATAACATTCAAATAAAGTAACACGTCATTTTTATACAAGAAAATAATAATAAAATAACAAAAGCAGAGTGTACAGAATATAAGATAGTAATGCTGTTATAACTATCGAATATTTGTTAACATAATTTTATGAAGACAGAGTAAACGACTTAATTTCATCAAGTTTAATAAGCTAGGATCTTAATAGTTTTCTAAATTTAGGAGTGGTAGAATTACAATTTTTTAAATCAGAACTTAATACATTAAATGCCAAGATATTTTATGAAGAAATGTGTCAAGTTTTTCTCTCTTTTTCTTTTTAAGGTCATCACACCTTTCCTAAATTTTTTGTTGTGGTTAATGCCATTAGATCTATAATCAGCAAACATTTTGGAGACACAGTTCTAAGAAAATGACAGTTTACATGTCAGATAACAGACTTAAAAGTTAGCTGAAAATCTGTTTTTAAACAGTTTGTCCCAAATTATTTTTTTCAAAATTTTCATGAGAAATAGTAATGAAATTTTCTGAAATTGAAGAACAATAGTAGGAGATGCCTTAATTGGGGATGTTATTTGTAAAGGTGATTTTTCTCCTTCTCCACTTTCTTTTCCAGACATTTCCACAACCCTTCTCCTTTCTTTTCTAGACATTTAAACTACCCTTCTCCTTTCTAGTGCACATACAGATAATATTCTTAGTATACAAAAAGTTATTTAATGCAATGCTAAAATGGTTTTTAAGATTTTAACAGAAATACCTGTTTTGGGTCCCCTGGTACCAGGAATTTTTTCTCCTCTTTATTCTTCCAAAACAAGTTTGCCCATCTGTCCATTTGTGAACAACTAGCACCTAAACCATCTGGATTCTGGCCAAAATTAATATTCCTTAGTTGATCTGGTCTGACTTTAACTCTATTCTCTCCAAAGGAAATAGAAATCTAACATGGGAAAGTCTGTGCCGTTCTGTAACACCACTATAAATCTCTCATATTGTTAATATTTACATTGGGGAATTCTCTCACTCTTGAGCACTTTCTCGCGCTCTCTCTCTCGCTATCACAGACCCGACGATATCTGAGATAACAGCGGGGTTGTACTGTACTTGTTCCAGTGCATATGGCCAGCCATAGCAATATTTTTCTCAAAAGCAGTAGCAAACATAAATTCTGATGGGTGAAGTTGCAATTTACGCTGACACTACACAAGTGATCCTAATTGCATTAGTGCTCCTGAGTGTAGGAGTTTCAGAGTGATTTTAAGAAGCTTGCATGTTTTAAAAATGTTGGTTCTAGGAAAGTGGTGGAAACCAAATTTAGAACCATTTATAATTAAAATTCAAGCTTTTCCTTGCACTCAATCATCCCTTCTTTTTAGAAGCTAAACAAGAGTAACGCATTCATTTTAGTGTTTTATTTGAATTAGTGTTTTCTGCTGGTGAGTTTGTTTTAATACCTCACGAAGATAACATCAAAATTGAATAATCTTAGTAAATAGCATATGCTGTGTCAATTTGGGGGTGAGGATATTTAAATTATACTTCCTTCGTTTCCACTGTTTTCTGTTTACCTGTTTAGTAGATTTACATAATTTGGTTACAACCACTTACATGATTAATTTCCGTAGATACATTTGACAATGCAGATACTGCCATATTTGGGAATGGCGTCATTTAATGCTCACTTTAAGATGCTGTGATTGTGATTGAAATGAATTAAAAAGGATAATCTTGAATGGGTGCTGCTAAATTGATTTTGTTTGTATTGGAATATTGTATTTCTATACTTTGATTGCATTTAATAATTATGTATATTCATAGATTATAATAATCGGTGCTGCCTATAGTCCGCTTCAGCACGAATGATTGACGCAGGTTAAAATTTATGATCAAATCCAAGATCCGTTGTTTAAAATAATTACAATTTATGGAAGTTTATATTATAAACATTTCATTTATCTAATTCCAATTATTACACATTTTATTTCAATAATTAAATTTGTTCAAAGAATTTGTCACCCTGACCAAAACTTGAACCTGAGTCTTCTGGTTTACACGCAGTTACTCTAACCACTAAGCTACCGAGACACCCAATCCTTTGAACAGTTTTCACAAGCAGATTTATTCAAGCGAAATAATTTGTTTATTAGAGCAGAGCATTTGATAAAGTACTAATATCATTTTGATCTCAAATTATTGATACTATATTTAGAATATATTACTCAAGTAAGTGTGTAACTTATGTAAGAATTAACACAATAGAGAAAGAAGTTGAAATAAACTTAAGACAGTAAATGAGAAAATCTTTACTTTGAATTGAATTAGATGAAAAAGTTAAGCATTGACTGATTTTAAATTTTCAAATTTTAAAAAGAAAGCTTTTTCTGTCTTTCTTTAAATTGTAATATATAAACATAAAACATTCAATCTTTATCTAAACAGAAATCCATTAACACAAAATGTACTCATTTGTTGAAACCCCCTGGGGATTATTATATACTAATATACACAGTAAAATATTTTTCTGACCTGCAGGAATTGGCCCTCACTAACTCCATCTCTGTAAAACAATATCCTCTGAGGCTTCTTCCCATTTGTTTTTTTATAAAAGAATATAAGATGTTGTTTCATAATTTCTTGCAAATCTTGTATTATTTCCACTCTTGCTGGTTGTAATCGAAACTGAGTGTTGTATTGGAAAGCATTTGGATCATGGCTCGCACAAACCTGAAATGCAAAATTCAGTTCTCTCACTTATTTCAATGATTATGTAAGTAATCAGTGGGGTGAGTTGGAGAGGAGGACAAGAGAGGGAGAGAAAAGAGGAGAAGTTCTCCAAACTGTGGCAAAAACAAATGAGGAGAAAGAGACTTGATGAAATTATTGTACAATTATTCTTAGAGAAACCCTAATGTAAATAAATATACATGTTTCCCAATAATCAGCAGTATATGCTCTCCTATGATTAGGTTCCTTTCTGAAAGATAAACATCTCCAGGAAGATAAACCGCCTTCCCAGTGATCCAAGATAAGTATCGAATTACAATGTCACCACTTGTGATCTACCAGCAAATACCTTCGTCAGTTTGTTTATCAGCATCTGAGAATGTGTCTTTTCACTCTAAAATTAAATGTAAGAGTGGGAATAGTCGGGGAATCAAACCATTTTCTGATGCAGGCTAATTGAAAGTATACATATTTGCGTGAGCAAGAGTTGGTGTGATTCCATGCTTTGAAGGGGCAGACTTGAAGCTCTTCCATGATTTGAAGGAGCAGGGTTTGCTGCTATCATCACTGAACATAATGAGACAGTGTTAATGTATCTAGGAGCTGCACAAGCAGAAGCAGTGATGAGGCATTCATAGATAGATGCGCTGAAGACCAAACAAAATTATAAATATAATCCATTTTCAATATTTTAGAGAAGATTTGAATATTAGGAAAAATCTACAGATATTTTAATGGTAATATTAAAAAACAACGGAAAAATATCCATGAAACAATGAGAAGCATGAGAAGGATTTGCCAATATTAGTGCATTGAATTCACAGCTCCTTGATTCTCACAGACTAATCAGGCCACTTTGTGATGTATTCCTTTGCATGGTGATTAGAACTCCAGTCAATGTGTTATTTTCGTAGAATCTAGGCTCTTCCCAGCCTTGCATGGTGAAATGTGCCATTATAACAAAGTATGAACTTGTGAGGAAAACTGTATTATATTTGTTTGCATCCTGCTTGAGTGCTTTTCCTAGGTTTGTTAAATGTTTTGAGTTGTTTTGGTTGCCAAGCACAGCAAAGGAAAATGAAGACATAGTTTTTTATCGAAACTACAATTTGGTTCATTTACATTTGAAAAATAGCTATTGACTGAAAATTTTTGCTTTTGATTGTGAAACAAATGATTCTGAGAATTTATTTGCTAACTTGGATACACATAGTTTTGAATTAGTGGAATTTAAAAAAACGAAACTGTTTTTATTAGAATTTCAACATTTGAAGTCATCTTCATTAAAATTGGTAAAATTATTGAAAGGAGAAAATTATGACTGCATTTTTAAGGATATTTTCCTTTTAGCTAAATTAATATGCACAATACCAGCTCCAATAGCATGTGGAAACACATGCTGTGGCTACAATTGTGCTTTAAAAATAAAACACAATTATAAGAGATAAACACAAGGAGAAGAGTGAATGTGCAGCTTGTCCCTTGTATTAATTCACAAAATTAAAAAAACTACTCTGCTTCCTCACAGCCTCATGCTTCAATAATAAGAGCTGACACTCAAGTTAGATTTAGATTGTCGAACGTGGTTAATACACCATGATGACATGTACCTTCTCACTACAGCAACATCATCTGTGACAGCTACAAAACTAGGCAATAGAACATCATTTTCATGGCAATCATCAGCTTTCACTTCTTGTACTACAAGGCAATGGCCACAATATCACACTGGGGGATTTATTAATAAATTGTGATGAAGTCTGTAAAGGTGGAGCTACCTTCACCTGATTATCTTCCATTCTTCTTGAATTTCAATATTATTTAAATGTTTCAGTACAAGGAATATTGAAACCTGCATGTGAAAAGCAATTGTTAAGATATTCAGGAGTGACTGCATTCCATGCTGCTGTGAACAAGTGCATAGCATGCAAAATATTCATCTTTTAACTTTCATTTCTTTCAAAAATTGAAATTGCCTTTTACAACAGACTACTTCTGTATTTTGCTTTTACTCCATGAATTAATTATTCCTGAGTCAATTGGCTGCAATTTGCTTGAGCAACTAGCAGGAAAATGCAGCACTTTTACATTTTTTAAACACTGCTTATCCAGAGGATGTGCAGGGCATGTCCGTAAGGAGAAGAATCGTTTTGTTTGCAGCTCCCGTTTTCACTACTCAGAAAATTTAAAAAATGTCAGTAGTCATCCAGGATGATTTATTGTGATCACATTTGCAGGAAAATGAATTTGTATTTTAAACCATCTTGGTTTTCTCAATATGATGAGAGGAGCAAACTCTTTGCTTCCATCACATAGCAGTGCAGTTATTGAATTGAATTGAATTGCCTTATTTTACATGGCAAGACTCAGGCCGTGAGGCCTGCTCTTCATTCTGACCACGCAAATTTTGTTACGCTCCTTTCACCAACTAGCGGAGAAAGAAGGTATTCCATGGGCAATGAAACTGGTATTTTGAATTTTGCTCAGACACGTCATTTTAGGCTTGAGGATCTTTTACATGCAGTAAATCTATTAACTTGGGACAGCCGGCTTTACTTCCCCTCCGAAGGAAGGCGAATGAAGGATTTTTCGCCTCTAAAAATCCATGGCTTCGATCGGGTTTGAACACACGAATTTGGGTATAACAGTCTGAGTTGCTAACCATTACACCATCGCCACCACAAATTATTCTTTCATTTGCTTCCATAACACTTTTCTCCCTTCATCCTTTCTGGGGAAAAGATCATAGAATACGTGTTTCATCAGTAGGGTACAGAATTATTGTAATGAGCAGAACACTGATTCTGATGACCTAAAAATTCTTTAAAAAGGACCTATAAAATAACTTAAAACTAAGAGGAAAATGGCCTAAATAAATAGCTTAAAAATAAGGTCAAAATGACCTAATTTTTTTATACTCAATTTTGTACTCAAATTTGTATGAAAATGTTTATTTATTCAATGAATTTTACAACTGTAAATAAAATTAAAATATATAAAATGATATTTAATACGAAGTCTTTATTTTAGGAGGAAATGTAATCTTTAGCTCGGATCTTCCAACCATAGTGTTGAGAGATTGAGGAAATTATCAAAGAGAAGTGTAAATTTGAGAACTCCAAAAACAACGTACACTGCAGTAATGAATATTGTCATATATTGATGATACAGAAAAAAACGTTGTTTTCGTGTGTCATTGTAAATTCATGAAGCATTCACTAACAAAAAAAACAGGAAAAGGAAAAAAAATGTGTCAAAATCACAAAAAGATGCAAAGGTTCAAACAACGAGCCCAAAATTGAAAAATGGTAAAAAACGACTCAATAACTACACATTGCTATCACCTACATGGTGTAATAAACATTTATTTACAAGTTAGCTACATCTAGAATGCACCAATGAAAAGATGACAAGTCATAAGTATCTGAGCCCTGGTAATAAGAAAAATATGTACATATATACGCATTTATTGTTTCCAAAATGTGTAAGAAAAAATTGCAAATGAATGTACAATAAAAATTTATTGTAGTGTTTAAAATTACTCTATTACAAGCACTGTGAACATCACCAATCCGGCCCTAAAATGGATTAGGAGCAGCTCTAAGGAAGTTCTACCTCTACAGTAGTAATTGGATTTGGAGTCTTTGTCACACTTACAAGAGTTTTACTACAAACATAAAATACGTTCTTAGTACAAACAATGTTGTTCTCAATAAGCCGGTTCTCAAGAGAACAGCAATACCATGTAGCCAGTGATGGAACATGGAGGAGGTGGGACGGGGGAAGGGAACATACCCACCTCTCTCCGCAAGTCACAATAAAACAATGACCTGTAAAAAATATTTGATAGTTTTCGATCTAGTTATGCTTGGGCAATATGATGTATGAGCAACCACATGGCTGACATTACTTCTGCTTCACTCATCCTCCATTTCAACTAGATGGTTTCTACAAAGCAAAGTATTACAATGTGAGCTGAAGTTTCACAAGAGTTTTATCATGGCAAAGATCTTGTGGTCATAGAAGTGCAGTTGCATTAAATGTCTTTCTAAAGGATTCTCCAGTAATTTCTATTGCAAACCCACATACAAACTGTTCTGTTTCCTCATAAAAATATATTAAAATGTAACAAAATATGTAAAATAAAAATGGTTAAAATTCATTCCGAATGTTTTGGAAACTAAAAAAGACAGGTATCTTGCTCCTGCAAAAATATTGTTTACATAAAAATCCGTTTGCTATTTATCAGCATTAAAAAGGTTTTATAGTTCAGATGTGTGTGGCACAGCATACATCTTCCAGTAATCTATTGTTTCTGTATAGATATCAGAGCTCTCACCACATAAATATAGAAATGTCAGGTTGAATCTGTTCTTAAATCTACTAAACCCTCACATTAAAGTCTGTGCAGTCACTGTAGCCTAGCTTGGCAGCAATTTCTCTTGCTTCTTCAATTCTCCCTGTAGAATTGGCCCATAGATTGGCATGTTTTCCAGTTGCTTTACATCAAAACATTTGAACAAAACCTTTTCAATTCACTGTATAAAAATCTAAGATTTTCTTCCATTTAGACACCACAAATGATTTCTCCTCTCAGCAATTCTTTTTTCCTCTTCAAAATTCTAGTTAAAGTGGCCATTGATATTTTGTGCTTTTCGGCTACCTAAGTTCAAAGGGATCCATGGGGGTTTTCTAGATCATGAATGATGCAAATCTTTTCTTGAATATTGTAAAAGTCTTACATTTTGTAGTCCTTAAAACATGTGGTATCCAAAGGGAATGTATGAGTATCAAATGGGCGAGTTCCAGAAATTGCAACTTGGAATCTCTACTAGCATAGTCTAGCGTAACACATGTAGTTTGACGCACAATGAGATGCTTTTGTGAATTAAATCTAGTAGTGAGATGTTGGTATTGATAGTTGCTTCCAAGTGAATTCGGCAAAATTTGGAAAAACTTTCCTTGAGAAACTTTTTTAAAATGCTTTCAATAAAATTGCTTATGTTTCAAGCAGGCGTTTCATTCAGGTGATTCGTTAAAGATGGGAATAAATAGCATTACAACAGGGAATTCGCCAGGACCAAATAATCTATTTGATATACCTGGGAATTTATTACAAACAAGAATATTATAACATGATTTTACTGAATCTCCCATTCCTTTTCCATTGTTGTTTGGTATCAATAAGTTACATTAAGTAGGTATAGTTAACATAATATACATTAGTCTTTTTTTAACATTTTCAAAAGAGCATAAACAAGACTAAGACTTCAACTCTAAGAAAATAATTACTTACTGCTGCTACAGATGGAATTTTTGTTTCATCAGGGGAAGGATGAGTAACATCAGCACCAACTATCATAATTGGAGCATTAAAGATCTTTGGTCTGAAAGCAAGACAACAGAACACTCAAACAGTCCAATGATAATTTCAAATCAAAATAATACAAATTTTACTGAGCACTGAATTCCAAATATTGCTTTGTTGTAGTTTATATTATAAATGAATTAGCACAAGTTTCTCACTACAATATTTACTGCACTGATCCCAAGTTATACTGCCTCTATAAAATTTCAGGGAGGAAAACAAAAAACACCACCACCTTAGAAGTTGTTTCCTTAAAATTCAGTGAAAACGTAAAGAAAAAGGTTCTTTAAACTCCAGGGAAAGATTTAGCATTTTCTTCTATCTTACCATTTTTAAAGATATTTGAAAAACAATATAGGATTTTGGTTTAAACTTATTCCTAATTAAACAAACTATCATTATTAAGATCAATAATAAAGCAACAAGCAAATTTTACTTATAAAGAAATCAATATAAAGCAACGCATTTTATTTGACCAATTCTCTATTAATATCGTATTTCCTCTTTTCACCATGAGAAAATCCTTTTTCTGTTTGTTTCCTTCCATACTGTTATCTGCACTACCATCCAATGCATTCATCAAAGAATTTAACTTTTCGTAGTTGAATTTTGAATAGAAAAATATTTATTTTCAAGCCAATTCACTCAATCATCATTTTGTGAAGTAGAAAATTGAAATCATAATAGAACGTGTCAAGGAAGAGTAATTTTAAATCCAGAAAAGGAAAATTGCTTACCTTGATACTCCATGCATACTATGGTTGACCCCATTCAATTTAGAATTAACCTTCAGCAAAATGTTTTGGGCAGTAGCAAAGTTCATTCTTCTCATTATTGTTGAAGCTTTTACACATTGTGTCAATACACCACAACCCAATTCTGCAGTCTGCTTCACAATGGCTAGATTAACATAGAGAAGTAAATTATATTCAAAAATAACATTTTATCTCATTCCAACATTAATCGCTCATAGTTTTGTTCCGATCATTCTAAAAAATATATTAATTTTTGCCGTAGATGTAAAATAATGAATATTTTGAATTTTTTTTTAGAAAACTGACTTATAAAAATAAAATAATAATTCAATAAAACTTACCATACTCGTTTCCCTTGTCAGGTACAACCACCACCACTAACTCACATCCTTCTTTTGAACAGTCTCTAAGAAAAGGTTCCAATTCCCTTGTAATCCTCCTTGAATCCATTTGCCTTGTTGGAAGTGGTTCGTTAATTAGCATGCCCAAGTTTCTTCCTTGCTGGATAAATAATTGCACAAATCGCCTACAAAAACAATTACAAAACTAACTGCATTGTCCACTACATAAGTAACTATGTATTCAATTCAAATTAATGGAATATCCTTTTAAAATTAAAAAAAGAATGACTAAGAAAAATAATCATAATTATTCTCGAAACTTCATATGCAAATATAATAAAAAACCTCTTAAGAAATTACCCAATATCTTCATTATGCATACGAAATTCCAACTGCAAAATAATCCACTTAATGAGTTTTCTTCCATCAAGGAATTTTTTAGCTTGCCACACTCCTTTGCTAGGTATTAGGCCCTATTAAAAAAAACAAACAAACAAAAAATGTACCTATTACTCAAAAAAAACTAACAAAGGTGAATTAACCAATTCAGTAAGATGGCTGACTTGGAAGTACCATCAACAAGAAGCTAAAACTACATTTCAGTGAGAGTGAGAGAGGCAGAGAGAGAGAGACAGAAATGGAGAGAGAGAGACAGAGACAGAAATGGAGAGAGAGAGAGACAGAGACAGAGACGGAGAGAGAAGGAGACGGGGAGCCTGAGAGAAAGAGACGGGGAGCCTGAGAGAAAGAGACGGGGAGCCTGAGAGAAAGAGACGGGGAGCCTGAGAGAAAGAGACGGGGAGCCTGAGAGAAAGAGACGGGGAGCCTGAGAGAAAGAGACGGGGAGCCTGAGAGAAAGAGACGGGGAGCCTGAGAGAAAGAGACGGGGAGCCTGTGAGAAAAGAGACGGGGAGCCTGAGAGAAAGAGACGGGGAGCCTGAGAGAAAGAGACGGGGAGCCTGAGAGAAAGAGACTGGGAGCCTGAGAGAAAGAGACTGGGAGCCTGAGAGAAAGAGACTGGGAGCCTGAGAGAAAGAGACGGGGTGACTGAGAGAAAGAGACGGGGAGACTGAGAGAAAGAGACGGGGAGACTGAGAGAAAGAGACTGGGAGACTGTGAGAAAGAGACGGGGAGACTGTGAGAAAGAGACGGGGAGACTGTGAGAAAGAGACAGGGAGACTGTGAGAAAGAGACGGGGAGACTGTGAGAAAGAGACGGGGAGACTGTGAGAAAGGGACGGGGAGACTGTGAGAAAAGAGACGGGGAGACTGAGAGAAAGACAGGGAGACTGAGAGAAAGAGACGGGGAGACTGAGAGAAAGAGACGGGGAGACTGAGAGAAAGAGGGGGAGAGGGAGAGAGAAAGAAAGAGAGGGAGAAAACTAAACTAGAAAACAAGCATTTATAATATAGCAAAACCTTGAACTACTTTTAAGTCATACAAATACGAGATAAACGAGACATAACGGCATCATCAAGTTACTGTGCAAAACCACACACAGATACTGCTAAAATAATCTCAGAAAACAATAGTCTTTTGCCAAAGACATTATCAGGAGGAGAATGGCTTCGTGGATTTACATGCCCAGAGGCTCCCAGCAACCATCAGACTACTACGCTTCAGAGGTTCTCAGGCATGGAATTTTTCCATGAGTCAGCACGTCCAGAACAGTCCAAGGGTTAAAAACAAATGTAATTATGTAAATATGCCAGTACTTTAAATCACTGTATTTGGAAAGCAAGAGATGCAGAATTCCAGTCAATTGATTCACATGGCCCCAAGACCCATTCAGAGATCACCAGTGATACAGGTGTAATGACATGCACAAAAATTTAATTCTCTACACAATCACTAAGATCATAATAAAAAGGAGAATAACCAAACTGCTTACTGAGAGATTGTTAAATCTTCAGCAGTAAACTGCTAAGGTTGTAGAAACACCATGACTCAACAAAGACAAGCAAATAATAATATTGGCTACTGGCACATGGAATCACTTTCTCACGTGCTGTTCTAAAAATAACCTGCTGGACGATGCTTGATTGCCTTTAGTCTACCGAACATTCAGTGTGTTTCACTAAGCCATGAGTTCCCATTCATTCATGAAGTTAAACTGCAGTGATGGCCAGTATGAAAAGATGGCTTAAACGTAAAGACTTTATAAGTAACAAGAAAGTTTCTATTATTGAACATTACGAGTTTGTGTAAAATGAGTAAATGCAGTGCAGCTCCACAACGGCTGAAATGAAGCAGGCATTAGAAATATTGTGACGCAGTGTTCAGCACACATCAGTTGAATACATGAAATAGTAAGAGTATGAGATTTACATTACTGGAATTCTCAGAGAAAACCAGATGCAGACTTTAATCTAGAACTTTTTAGCATTACAGAAAATATGCCTAACATGTAATATTATTTGTGTTTGTGTAATATGATTGTCTAAATAAAATTTTCTTTTCTCGGTGAAGGCACATGTGAATATATTATGAATGGATGTGTACCCCATAGTAAACTATTTGGTGTAGATTTTTTTTTCATTTGCTAATCTTCAATCAGAATATTTAGCCTACTATTATCAATCGGTTAATGTTATCATATTACCTGTAGCTTGAAGTGATTACAATAAGCTGAGTCCACTGTATTGACTTCTCACCAGGTTTCACAATTCCACGTTCCCATAAACATAGTAACTAGCAAAACCTGACAGACGTACTTCTCCCTCTCTTGTTCCCTCTCCCTCTCTCTTTCCCCTTTCTCTTTTTTTCCCCTTTTTTCTCTTTCGTTTCACCATCTCATGCCACCTGCTCCTCCTGTCTTCCTCTACCTCACCCTATGTCACATGGCAATGTCCACCACCACTGAAGTCCAGTTGGATGGAGAATTGCATTTAACTGAAGCACCATCTTACACTGCAGTGCCATCTAGTGGAGATACAACAAAATGAACAGCACAAAAATTGTCTCCATGAAAAAATAAGTAATATGGGCCAACTTTCGGAGAGATTGAGTGTCTAAGTTTTAAAGATAAAATTCAAGAAAAAGAAAAGTACTTACAACTTGATCTTTATATTCCAATTGAGGAGGATTAAGTACACGAGCATTAATTTCTGTGAAATCTTCATTAACTTGAAGTCCAAATTCCATCACTTGTGGGCTTGAATTGAATCGAGCCTTTGCTAGCTGAAAGTAAGATGGTCTACATTAAAAAAGAAAAAACAACAACAAAAAACAAACTTAATTCAATAAATAAGTTCCTAGTTTTGTGTTTATATAAAATGAATATTAATATTAATAATGATGATGATGATGATGATGATGATAATGATAATAATAATAATAATAATAATAATAATAATAATAATAATAATAATAATATCATCAATAACAACAACAACTAGTTGGAAACTTACAGCTTCTTTAATTTTCCTCTCTCTATCAATTGTGCTTGTTGCTGCTTTCTTAATCATATTTGATGTTTGGCGCTCATTAAGCTTTTTCTGCGTAACTTGACCTGCTGTAACTGTGCAAAACTGGAACATAAATCAAAGAGAAATATCAAAGTGACCAATTAGTACTAATATTGCATAAAATATTATCTCTGTATGTAAGTTCTCTTGAAGATATTTTATTAATTCCATTCTCTTGCATAATACATAATATGTAGTAAAAAGGAAGTAGTGTAATGCAGTGGCTCATATAAGCCATATAAAATCACAAAAAAAAAAAAAGACAATTAAATGCGAGAATATACACTAACTAGCAGAGCATGCCTTAACTACACCTCCATCTGTTATCAAATCGCATTAGAAATTTGTGAACAAGAATTGGCATTTCTTGAGGAGTTTCATTCAGGACAAAATATGTTGTCACCTAAACTTGAAGAGTTATGTCAGTATACCTGCAGTTTGAATATTCACCAATGCATAGATTGCACAAAGGGCAGTTGCGGAATCCCCAAAATAACGGTCTTGTAGGTCTCAATCAGATAACAATGCCACCAAATTTAGGAGAATAGAATGATTATTATTAGGGATTACTTTCCAAATGACACTTGCCACAAACAAAAACGAGCAATCTTTAATGCAGATAATATATTACAGTGTGTGTGGGCATGCAAATGAATGTGTGAGTGTTGGGTCATTCCTTATTAACCCTCCAAGGACGAAAATTTTTTTTATCAAAAAAATTAAACTTCGTTACATTTTTTAATTTAACTACTTTAGTTTAATCTCCAAAAAATATTGAAAAAAATATTCTATGATTCAGCGAGGCGTGGGAGGGTGTGACGTATACGTCACACTCGTCTTTTGGGGGTGATATTTGTGCTGGGTTGAAAGAGAGAAAATATTTAACGAGGAAAGCATTTATTTTCGAAGCATATGGTTAAATGACTAGTCAATGACTACAATATCATTAGTAAACATATTACACTTCTTACAGAGCAGAAAAATAGTGTTCATTTTTTTGTATGAAATGGTACATTGCATTTCAAGCATAAACCTACATCACATTTTGTGCACATTGAAGCAACGACACTTTTGCATCTATCATTAGCACACCTTCTTCTCTGTTTATTTTCAACTTCCCCAAATAGATGGTCAGCTCTGCGATAGCGAATAGGTCATAGCGAATGTCGTCTAAAACTCGCGTTGACCTGTACGACGACAGAGCTGTTGGACCCACAGATTTGACAGGTGTTTTGTATCTCGTGAGGTATGTGATAGCAATCTCTCTTCTGAATTCCAGCTTAGTGATATTTTTTCCAGTCTTCTTGAAAATCAGCCAAGCATTATTTATAGCTGCATCTATAAGCCATGTCAGTATTGCCCAGTACCATTTCTTCCCTCTGATTGATATACGGTACTGATTGATGTCTTGATCCATTCGATCTGTACCACCCATGTTTCTGTTGTATGTGGTAATAATAGCTGGTTGAGGGACATTTATATGTTTTTTTTCTTTCGAAGAATATCTCTTAACATGCTTGATTGGAGATCCTCCGAACGAATTTGATGCAACAGCAACCACATTATTGTCCATCCATTTCCCAACAAGAATTCCATCATTTTTCTCTATTGTTCTTCGAAGTATCCCAGGATCCATCTTCATCATTTTTTCATGCGATGGTAACAGCCAATCTTTAGGAATCCTGTTTTTCCTAATGCCTAAGCCTTTTCCTAAGTCCCTGAGTATCCGCGTTCTTTCAAATGCTTGTGAAGGTTGAAGCTGGTGAATATGTTGTCTGTAGTTATATGATAAGGATAAATTTTTTTATGATCTGGCAGTTCATCTAAGAATGAAATCAAGGGAGCAGTGGCTTTACCAAAAATCTTTTCATATTCAGAGTTTGTCACTGGTGTATTTTTCCCTTGATAGACTTCAAAATTTATCAAATACCCGTAGAATGTATTCAGACACCACATTTTGTACCCAAACCTTATGGGTTTACCACGAATGAACTGCTTGCAAGGATGTGGGCCAAAGTACTTCACCATGGATTCGTCATAATCAAGAAATTCACATTCAAGAAAGTTATCAATAAAACGTTTCTTGAGAAGATTCATGAGTGGGCGGAGCTTGAATAATCTGTCATTATTGTCAATATCAGAATTATCAGCAACATGAAAGTATTTGGCTATGAATAAAAATCTGTCCCTCCGCATACATTCAGATACTAATATATTCTTCATGTCTGGCTTGGTATCCCAGTAACTTTTTTTCCCTGGCAAAACATTATAACCAGAAAGGATCAGTACACCCAGAAAAGCCTTTATCTCTTCTGCCGTAACATTCATATTACTTTCATTTTTTGACAAAGCATATTTCTTGGTCTCCGTAAGGAAAAGGGAAATCACCTCTTCATCTATAAAGATTTCAAAAATTTGAACGGGTGTCATATTTTTATATTTGTCGCCATAGTCTTCTGGAAATATCCCATCTTTTTTTATTGAATCAACTAGATCTCCATCTATCCACTCACGTTCCCTTTTTGCGGAATACCCCGATAAATCGTGTACCGGGCCTCCAATGCGAATTCCATTAGACAAAACTGCCTCGGCTTCACTCACCAATTGATTGCCACACAGATTGTCCAGTAGACCTCCTGTGTCCTCATCACCACTGTCTTCATCAGTCAGCTCGTTTGCGGGCGGTGGTGCAATAAAAATATCCTCTACTTCTATATTATCATCACCATTATCATTACCAACGATGCCTTGAATGTCTTCTTCAAGCAACTGAATTATCTCTGCGACGGTCAGTCCGTCTCTAAAACGGTCGTTATTCCTGATAAATGAAAATGTATATAAACATTTCAATTTTCGACTTTGAAATGGAACAAAATGAAAAAAATGTGGAAAATATGAAGACGCGTGAAAAGCTACGGGGAAGGACGAGTGTGACGTATACGTCACACTGACATTTTCACGCCTCCACACTTTCCCGTAACAATAATAAAATTAATTAAATCATTTTAATTACTTTTAATACTATCTGTGATAAATAAACCATTGACATAAATTAAATTGCTAACAATATAAGCTATAAATTCAACTTACCTAACATCTGGGTCCATCGAAAATATATCACAATTTTTAAACACCGTCAAAAACTCTTATAACGCCTTCCTCGGACAAGATCGCACTATGAACTGACGAACCAGACCCTTCTGCGACTACAATGCCCTGACACGCACAGAAATATGGACTTGCAGAGACAGGAAATTAGACGTGCCACAACTTGTTCGCTGTGACGTATACGTCACACTCGTCCTTGTAGGGTTAAATCAACACAGTTGTAATTAAAATTTTACCTCACCATTTTAGATTCAGATGAAATTTGACACATGGGTAGAATGAATGAAGAACAAGAAAACCACATTTTGAATAAAATATTTCCACCTGTTTGTGAAATACAGCCATTTAATTTTACAAAATTGGGTTCCCAAAAATGTTTTAATTGACGTAAAACCTCTCCAAATTAAGATAGAGATCTGGAACAGGTGTCATTTTGCAGCTTTCTTTATGGCCTTTTATATGATATACAACTTACTAGGGGTTAGGTTTCAAAACTTTTTCGAATTTGAATTTAAAATTTTGATTTTGAGGTTTTTCAAAATGCTCATCTTCAAAAATTTTGAAAAAATTCTAAAACAATTCTTATCTGTTTTTGAACTGAATAAGTATAAATTCAGGATCATTATAGGTTCATATGGTAATCATTAATTAAAATGCACAATATTTACTTACACTAGATTTCACTGATTGTGACAACAGGGAATCTGGTGACAACGGGGAGAGTCTACAATTTGTCAGTGGAAGAAACACTACTAACTGCTGAAGATTTTAAAAACTATAAACAAACTAGAATTCCAATGTACCTTCATCTTAGTTTATAAATAAAGTAAGTCATAACCAGAAACGCTATTGTATGGTTTACCGATTGATTGATTAAGGTTTAGTGGGCGCTTCAACTGCTAAGGTCATTGGCGCCCATGTCAAAGTATTTTAAAAGAAAATAGGTTCAGTAAGTGTTACAGATGGAACTTATCCCCTAATTAAAAGCATGTATATAAAAAGAGGCTTGAATTATGCATCAAGTAGACAAGTACATATGGCTAAAGGAGAATATAAAATGTCCACGTAAAATTCATCGTAAAACTCAAAATTGGCTGTAAAAGGGCCAAAAAAATATAAAAAACTTATCTCTCAAATAAGATTATAAATTACGCTTTCTCTGAAGAAACAAAAAAGTTTTGGGAGCACAGAATCATCATCCCCGAGCACCTCCTGTAGCATGTCTTCTTCGGTGGCCAATAAATTTCATACAGTTCAGGAGAACGTGTTCCACAGAAAGAACCGTCCCGCATGAGTCACGTATGGGAGGAGTTTCTCCTCAAAGGAGGAAACCGTGAGAAAAGTGGCAGTGTCCGATACGAAGACGGGTTAAAATGACTTCCTCACGCCTAGAGGAGATGAGGAACGTCAGGGAATAACAGAATTCTTTATCCAACTTAGTTTAAAAGTGGTATTGTGCTACTCTGTTTGCCACGCTCTAAACAAGGATCGTTTCAAGTAAGCCTTAAC
This sequence comes from Acheta domesticus, assembly GCA_031308135.1. Lineage (NCBI taxonomy): Eukaryota > Metazoa > Arthropoda > Insecta > Orthoptera > Gryllidae > Acheta > Acheta domesticus. The sequence continues at coordinate 86,636,460 of JAHLJT010000631.1, read as the reverse complement.
ATCGGACAATGGAACAGCAGGAATGTCAATACAAGTATTACGAGCGGCTAATTTCGTCGCCTGGTCGGCTAGCTCATTCCCTGTAATTCCCACGCTGCCTGGAACCCAACTAAGAACCAGGTCACAGTGGCAGGACAGAAGACAATGAATCAGGTTTTGAACTGATTTTGTCAGGTAGTCTGACAAAGCACGGGAGACAGCCTGAAGAGAACTGAGAGAATCAGAAAAGAGAACTATTCACCACAACGTCATTGACTCAATGTATTTTAGGGCTTTGAGAATTACATACATTTCAGCAGTGAATGTACTACACTGAGAATGAAGCCAATATGATTTGGTGGCCCTGATACAATGAAAACTAAATGCCACTGCGTCATTGTCGATGACCTGTCTGTGTACAAGAATAAATGACCCGGATAGGCTTCCCTCATACCCTGGAACTGCTTCTGGTAAACCAGAGGACTAGTAATTTGTTTAGAACGATTGGAGAGTCTGAGGTCAATATTGGGGAGGAGAAGTTACCACGGGGGAATAGGGTCATTTGGGGGTTTCACAGGAGTGGGAACATCAGCATTAAGTTCCCGGAAAAGATTCTGCAATCAAATGCCTGGGGGTTGGGGTCATGATGTTCGAAGAATACAAGAAGATTCATATTTAGGGCGAGTGATTATTTGACAACAAGGATGACTAAAGTCTCCTGACACTTTAGAGCACCATAAGATGCTAATAGAATATCTCACCTTTTTAAGGATGGCTCCCCAGCGTCAGCTAGAATGCACTCGATTCGGCTGGTGCGATACACACCTGTTGAGAGGCGAATACCAGTGTGGTGTATGCTGTTGATGGGTCAAAGGGTGGAATATTGTATGGTTTATGTATGCAGATTTTAATTTGAGCTCACAACTGTCTCATGTTTAGGCTTGCACTATGTTTGGAAACGTATATGGATTGTTTCAGAATTTTTATAATTGAATTGATTTAAATGGTTCAAGCTGGGTGCAAGAGGCAACTTGATAGCCTGCCACTACCAGTGACTGTGGCAGTGACTGTGGCAGTGACTGTGGCAGTATCAGTGTCAGACACTGGCAGTGTCAAGTTATTCCCAAACCAGGAAAATTGCTCAATGAAGTCACGTCTTATAGGCCAATATCTTTGCTGCCTATCATTTCAAATGTCTTTGAGAAGTTGCTGTAAAAAAAAGGTTAAAACCAATAATTGAAAGAAAAAAATTGATCCCAAATCATCAGTTCGGATTCAGACAGAAACACTCTACAATAGACCAAGTCCATAGAATCATCAATACAATAGAGGAAACATTAGAAGAAAAACTGGTCTGTTCAGCTATCTTCCTTGATGAGCCCAGGCGTTTGATAAGGTCTGGCATCAGGGGTTGATTTTTAAACTCAATAAGCAATTACCCACACAGTATGTAACACTGTTAAAATCCTACATATATATATGAGAGACTCTTTTGGGTCAGAGTGGAAGAAGAATACTCAGAGCTAAAAGAGATAAGAGCAGGCATGCCGCAAGGAAGTGTTTTGGGGCCCATTCTCTACTTATTGTATACAATTGATATCCCACAAAACGAAAACATGATTGTGGCAACCTTTGCTGATGATACAGCCCTGATGGTTACGCACTCAGACGCGCAGGAGGCCACAGGCAGATTACAAAATGCTTGTAATCAAATACACTCTTGGACAAAAATTTGGAACATCAAATTAAAGGAGTCAAAATCTGTACACATAAACTTTACAAACAAGAAAATTGTAAGCACCATTCTGATAAAACCCAAGATTTGATTAGATTTAGCAACAGTTCGTATAACATGGTCATTAAAAGTCATTCCAGTCAAATATAACACCAAGATCTTTGATGGATACCTTTTCGAATTCTACAGAGTTTAATTTATATGAAGATATAGAATTTGATACAGATCTAGTGAAAGTAATAGATTTACATTTGTTAATGTTAAGAAAAAGATCATTGTTCACACACCGAGTATATAAAGAATCTAATGCTTTCTGCAAGATTATTATATCTGCCTCTGAATTGATCCTAAGAAAAATCTTTAAATCATCAGCAAACAGGAAGTACTCCACATCTTGCAATCCATCGCAAATATTATTAATAAAAATATTAAATAAAATAGGACCTAAATGAGATCCTTGTGGGACACCTGAAGTAGCATAAATTGGACTAGACACATAATCATCAATCTTTACCTGCTGAACACAATTAGAAAGATAACTTTGAAACCAGTGTATAAGAGGTCCACGTATATCAAAACGATAAAGTTTGACAAGCAATATATTATGGTTCACCGAATCAAAAGCTTTACTGAAATCAGTATAAATAGTCAGTTTAAATTTTCTTTTCCAAAGCATCCAATATGTAGCAAGAATAATATGCCAGATTTGATTCAATACTTTTTCCTGGTACAAAGCCAAACTGTCTACCAAACAAATGACAATAAATCTTATCACCAATTTTCTCCAAAATTATAGATTCAAACATTTTTGGGATAACACTTATAATTGAAATTGGTCTATAATTCTTTATATCACCTTTATCATCAAACTTATAAATTGGTGTAATATATGAAGTTTTCCATTCACTCAGAAAGGATCCTTCAATTAATGATTTATCAAATATCACTTTCAGAATCTGAGACATAATATATTTACAATTAAATAAGAAGGAAGATGGAATACCATCTGGCCCAGTAGAACTTTTCAAATCTAAACGTTCTATTTTAAGTAGAATACCAGATAAACTTATATCTATTTTACATAACGTAGAATAATTGTATGTAGATTCAGAGAAAGAATAATTATTGGGTTCATCTGATCGATGATTATTGAATGTTGAAAAATAAATCGCAAAGCTCTCAACTATAGACAGAGTATCTTCAAATGTCAATGAATCAAAATGCACACTTTTTGGAAGACCTTTTTTTCTTTTCTAGAATTAATATATCTCCATAAGTTGTTCTTATCCGATGAAATATATGAGCATAAATTACTATTAAAATTTTCAAATTCTCTTTTTGATAAACTTTTACAATTCGCTCTAAATTTGCAAAAATCGATTTGCAAAATTTGCAAAATAAATTTGTGAATTAAATGATTTATAGTTGGCATGAGTTAACTTCTTATCAAATATAGTGCTTTACAATTCACTGCTAAACCACAAAGGAAATTTAGATTCAACTATTTTCTTCTTTGGTACACAGAGATCAATGCATTTATACAAATTAAAATAAAAAAGAAAAACCACTGTATCAACATTACATTCTTTCAAAATTAATTGTGAATAAAAATTACATAAATACTGCACTATCATGCCGTAATTTGCATTTGAAAAATCGTATCTCCACTTACAATTGCAATCTATTAAAATTAACATAATCAGAATAACTGCATGTTTAATTTATATAAATAGAGATGTTTTGTAAATTTTACTTACCTCAATGGGAACATATATAGGATTTTCACGTCTCAAAGACCCCACATGAAGACATGGGAGATTCCTGTACCTAAGCCGAATCCTCTTTTCCTGCTCAAAATATTGCTGAACTGTCACATTTTTCCCATTGTCAAGTTTGAACCTAAATAAAGAAATCATTTTCAAAATTTGAATATTTAGAAGTAATGAACATGAGTTTACGCAAGAATATGCTGCAACAAAACATACGTGAGAGATGAAGCTGGTGGTGCCAAACCATTGACTTTGTAGGTTCTTTTTGAACTTGGATTATTGGGTAGCTCGTAATCAACCTTTAATCCTAAAAATATTTTTAAAATATAATAATGAAGACATAAGATTAATTGAAGGGGTCACAAGCAAAAGGTTCTCACTGACAAACTGCCTAATTTTACAGGAACCACAAAAGATGTTTAATCATCAAAATATTGATATTTTTAACTAAAATGTAATTTTCCACGAAAATGTCAGCACCTTTTGCTGGTGACCCCTTCAATTATTTAGAAGATCCCACAAAGAATTAGAGAAATAAACTATATATTATATAGATTGCCTTTGAGGCGCATCAAGAAGCTTCACCAACAGATATAATGGAACAATTTAAAAAAGTCTCTTCATGAAATTTCAAGCTTAAAGCAGATTTCAGAAATCATCACTGAATCACAACTAATCAACACTTTAATTAATTTACTTAATATTTATTTTGAATTTACAAACGATCAGATCACTTTTAGATTGTTAATTTAATAAATGGAAACCTAGTTTAGCATATAAAACTGTAAAATAAAAGAATGTAATGAAACAAAGGTATTAAAAATATTCAAAATATGTCAAGCCACATGTAAAACATACATAAACAATAACAATTCAATTATAATTCAATATATTTAAAACATTAAAATAAAAACAGATACATTTCTCCATAAAGCTAGCAGAATAGTGCAAAATCCATCTTTCCTCGCTAGATGGTAAAAGGAGCGTAGCAAAATTTGCATGACGGAAGAGCAAGGCCTCATGGCCTGAGTCTCGCCACATAAAATACGGCATCAATTCAATTCAATTCCACTCAATAAGAAAAAATATAAATATTGAAGTAAAAAAACAAAAACATTGAGGCAGCAGTAATCATAATCAATGTAATGTAATGGTTTCATTTATGATACATTCCCCAAAAACAATTGTGGACAAGGAATAAATATTTATTAAACTATAGTCAATAAAAGCAACGTGTACATGAATCGATACTAGCGAGACAGAAGAACAGAGTGCCGTGGAAAGTATATTTCGACAGTTTTGGAAAACACAATGGATTCGGTAGTTTTGGAAAGAAATCTGACCGTACTGTTAGCTGGAAAATAAATAAACTAACATTGTGGTCTTTGTTTGAACACGATCGGACAATGGGTTCATTTAAAATTAGAATATAAAATTTTAGAGAAAAAGCCCCAGTGACGTGTCAGATATAACTTAAAATATCAAAATTTTATGAAGAAATTTTAATTAGGCAACGAGAGGCGTGTGAATCGTCGTTGTATAAATTTAATGAAAAAATTATAGCTGATCCAAAGGGTTTATAGAACATTAAATTTCTGAAATAAAGAAATATTACGAATTAATAATACCAAAAACAAGCGACGAATTGGTGTGTAATGTCGACGGAGAAATTTCGCATTTTCGACGTAAAAAAAGATCGAAAATATCTGTTTGGGCAAGAAAACCTTAACATTGGGAAAAGGCGTTAGTAAATAAACGCACAAGCATGTCAAAATAAATGATATTGGGCATTTTAGAAAAAATTAAGAAAACAACAATGAAAAGGCAAGAATGGAGTTCACCGGCATTTTTTCTCTTGCGAGGTAACATGTTAAATCTACTTGATTTTAAGAGGAGTTCTGTCTAGTCAGTGGTGAGAGAAACATCGTGTCCACGTTGGACGAACTCGAGATTTTTTTAAAAAGATTTGGACTTAGACATTTTGGCGGCGAATCGGTACCGTGCAATGGACATGTGAACGGATAGCGCGAACATCTCTTGATGCAGTGAGCGTATTGGAAGAGAGAAGAAGTTGTTTGTTTATTTTGTGACTTTGTGCTTCGACGTGATCGGGCAATTTCTGGAATTCACGGGGAATTTTTTGAAGAAACCAGCATACGCAAGATTGGAGCGTGCGAGTACGTCGGCGCGTGTACGTGGGCACGCGCAGGACGACCGAACTGGCGACGGCGCTGTCTCGACGAACGCACAACAGGAAAGTGTTGCAATCGCGGCGTAATTATTAAATCAGATATTCGTTTTGCGCACATTCAAGTAAATTAAATAAACTCCGACAAGATCGGTGGAAATATCGAAATTTTAAAGAACAGAACACACGCAATTGTTGTTAACTACCAATGTAAAAGTTAGTCTTGTTTTTAATTTTTTTTTCATTGTTACATTTGCAAATACGTACGTACGAGAAAAATTTGTTAATGACATTGTTTTTCTTTTTTGAGTAAAAGGAATTCCTGAATATACAGTAATTTGGAATCAGCTGATTAATATTAATTTCATGTAAGGGTATTTGAGCTATAACAATGTTGCCAAGCTCGAGTGAATTTATAGTTCACGCATTCTTACATTGTTGTTGAGAGAATAACAAGAGAGAAAAGGATTAAAGTTCTTTCTTTCCTTTTTTTGAAAAATAATGTGTCTCATTTCAGTATTTAGCAGTCCTGTGTATGTTGCAATATTGAACGCTGTTTACAGGTATTTCCCGTACGGGGCTGACCACGACCTACGATCCGACATAAATTTATGCAACGTCGTCATATAATAATAATATTGATTAATTGAAAGAGGAGGGGTATGGTAATATATTCGGTTGCATTGGATATTAAAAAGGAGAATACGGTTGCATTGGCGCAATAACGTGAGGGCAAGTAGGAAGGACGGTTGCAGTAATTAGTGAACGTTTGCCTATCCGCACTGCCTAGAAGAAAACTGATTTATCAATTAAAGATGAGAGTTGAATTATCAATCAAGACCCATATACCAAAATGTCCAAGACTACACTAACTAACGTCTGACATAAAACATAACCAAGACCAAGTTTAAAACAACAGGAGGTCAATCATATTTACAGATTTAAATACTTAGATAGTTAAATAATACAAATCATATGTAGTGAAAACACAAAATTCCCAAGAAATAACAACTGTGCTCATTCTATCACGAGGATTGTTGGCAACATGTTTTATATTGACCAATAATAAATGTATTCTTTTGCATTTATGTTCTAATGGGCAGTTTAAATTTCTATAGATTCAGTAAACTGAGGAAGTCAATTGAGCCATTTACAAGTTTATAATAAAATCCTTATATATTATTCAAATAACCTGCCTCCATTCATCTAATCAATCCTCATGGTTCCTATCTACCAACTGAGACAAATGAGGTCACATTCAATGTGGAACAGTTTCCTGCTGAGGAACCGATAACGTGTTTGTGGGTCCATCTGGAAGATTCAAAAAAATTTCAAAAATGGGTTTGGTGAAATTTTAGCACTGCAATATAGTGGTGGCAATGCCATCTACACTTAAAGTGTAGATAGCAAAATGTGACACCACTACAAATGGAGGCAATGAAAGGTAGGTTGCTACAGATTCTTTTATCGATCCCTGCTGTTTACAATATGCAGTGCAGTCCAAAATATTAAAAAACAGGTGTGGAAAAGTTCAAAATATTACAATTAGTTTGTTTTTTTCCAAAAAATAGAATTATAAAAATGCATTTTTCATGCAAAAAGAACAAAATTAAGGCAAAAATAGCAAAAGAACCAAAAAGTAAGTAAATATAAATTTCGAAAAATATAATTTCAATTCAAAAAGTATTTCATTTCAAAAGTATAATTTCATTTCAAAAAGTATAATTTCATTTCAAAAAGTATAATTTCATTTCAAAAAGTATAATTTCATTTCAAAAAGTATAATTTCATTTCAAAAAGTATAATTTCATTTCAAAAAGTATAATTTCATTTCAAAAAAGTATAATTTCATTTCAAAAAGTATAATTTCGTTTCAAATAGTATATTTCGTTTCAAATAGTATATTTCGTTTCAAATAGTATATTTCGTTTCAAATAGTATATTTCGTTTCAAATAGTATATTTCTTTTCAAATAGTATATTTCATTTCAAATAGTATAATTTCATTTCAAATAGTATAATTTCATTTCAAAAAGTATAATTTCTTAGTATAGTGTACTATAGTAGGGTACTAGTAGCCAGATGATTGAAATAAGAATGAGATTTATCTAGATTATCATTTGGACAGTGTTATGCATCAACCGCCTAAGCGCCATCTTTGAAAAAAATGAGTTATGGACGCCATCGGTTGCATTGGACCATGTTCTAAGGGTATGCAAAATTTCAGTGCCAAATCTGTAAAAATTGCCTTATAATTAATGAAAAATGTAAACCCTATCAGTCACATCATGGATTTTGTTTCGCAAAAACCGGCTATAAACCTAGATCTTCAAATCTGCTGTTCTTAATTTCACATTATGCAGGTAAGTGCCAGATATTCCACTCATGTTTGTGTAGTTTGGCGCTTCCATGAATGAAATAATTAAATTACAGTGTTTACAGCTGAAGATGTAATAAAACCTTTGAACGCGATTATCTCAAAACTTGTATGTCGCATAGCCGGTTGACACATAACACCGTCCATTTGTATCATAATGGTTCTCAACTTTCTCCACAATGGTGCATTACGATACAAATTAGTTTTTGCTGTAGGAACATAAAAAATTTCTTGATTGTCAAGATTAAGATTTTGTGTAGGCACCTTGCATTCGATTTTTGCTAACAGTTCATACAATCAACTTTTTCGTCTAGTAATTTATGTAAAAATAATACTTCATTCAAACTTCTATAAGACTTTATAGATCTGATATCCAACATCTTTGCTGTAAGCTCATGGTCATGAGTTAATCTAGGCAATGGTACAAAGAGTTTCCACACCAGGAAAAAAAAGAAAAACGAGTGTTGGACATATTGAATTTTCTTTATACACATCTGACAAAAAGGGTGACCAAACTGAAGAACAAAAGACCAATATTGGTCTCACCAAGGTAAAATATAATATTTTAAAAGGTCTTGGATTTCTAAAATGAGTAGACATGTGTCTAACAAAACCAAGCATTCTATTAACCTTGGTAATTATGTTATCAAGATGCTTGTCCCCTTTAAGATTTTAATCAAATAAAACTCCAAGGCCCCTCATCTGGTCAACCCTTTCCAAAATTACATTATTCAAATAATAAGGAAATTGCACATAATTCCTTTTTTGAGAATGACACAGTTTTACATTTATTAATATTCAAATTCAATTTATTATTTTCACACCAAATTAGATTTAATAATACATAATTGAAATTAAAAATAAACAGCAAAGTATAGATAAAGTGAAAGAAATTGTCAGAAATAGTTTTGGAAGAAATAAATACTATAAAAGTACAGATGGCAGAAATAATAAAAAATGTAAATATAGATAAAAAGGAGTCCCAAACAGTACCTAATGCCGAAATAGCTAGAAAAGAAAAAAATGTAATAAAACTGAAACTACCACAAGATAGTAATATAACTGAACAAACTCTCAGGGAAAATGTTAATATTAATAAACTTCCTGTAGGGGAAACTAAAATTAAGAAAGGAAATACGGGAGCCATGATTGTAGAATGTAATAATGAGAAAAAAGGCAGAGAGCAATTGCAAACTTTAAAAATTAAAAATTGAATTTTCAAGTTTAACCTTCCAGCGGGCGTGCTGTCGTAAATTTTACAACAATAGCAGACTTTTTTGTTTTGCCGTCAATTTATTGTCAGACTTCTGCATTCTTGGTATTCCTTGCAGGTATCTTTAGTGATGCATTCCTGCAGCCACTGTTTATTTTGCACGCTGTATTCAGTTTTTGTAACGCTCTATTCAGGATTAGTGCATAGTGACGTAAACTTTACGCTTCGCGCCGGCTGTTGTGCTAAATTATTCTATATAATTTGGCCATTTCGAAATTTTCCATAAAATGTCCAGATAAAGAATTCATGTGAATGTAAATCAGAATATTCTTCAAGAGCTGTCTGATCGGAGGAAGATCATGAATTGGATAGTGACAGTGACAGTAAACGAATGTTGAAAATATAGACAAGTGTAGCGTCATGCACGCTCAAACGCGCAACGGTAGAATTTCGGAAGCTGAACAAAGGGCTGGACATCTGGCGTGGTGACGCGCCATGACGCATCGGTTTTTCCGAGCGCGTAGCGTCGTTCTCAGGTGCTGGGACGGCAACGGTGGCAGGGGAAGATGCCAGGGCGCCTTTTAAAGCCGGGTGACGAACGCCCCACCTCCTTCTTTTCTGTAGTTCGAGCTGTGTGAGCAGGAGGCTGTGCGACTAGCATGCGGAGGGGAAGCCGGCATTAGTTTGTCGTCAGTCGTGAGACATGTAGGTTTGTCTCGGCAGAGCGGTGCATCACACCGAGGGGAAACGTTTGTTGTTTGGCGGTGTGGTAGCCGCACTGTAATATCACTTCTTGTGGTGGGCTCTATTTATTTAGTTAGTAGAAGGCAGTGTTATGGTATTTTACGACTTCGGTCAGTGTTTTTTTTTTATTAATAAACCAACTGTTTATTCTATCCACCCTCATCTGTGTTTTAATACATCCGTATGACGCCACACAAGCATCAGAACGATACTGGATTGGAACACGATCTTTTTGAAACTAAATACGAACGTTTATCAACAGATATGTTTTGGGGTAGTAAATATATTATAATGCGACATAAAATTCCATTGTTCTACAATTTCTTTGATTTTATCAAGAGTCATTGAAGTTTGTAAAATTTACAACACGCGCCTGCTGGTGTGAACATTTTAAGCGCGCCTGCTGCAAGGTTAAACAGACATATCATGTTTAATTATTAATAACCCTGGCTGAAATTTTTTCCCTGAAAACTTGCATGTATTTCATGCATTTTAAGCTACAAAACTTGAAAATCAAAGAAGGCAATTTTGGAAAATAAATTTTAAACATTTTTCATAATTTTTACAATGATGACATTAAAAATGTACCTGAAACGCAATAAAATGTGTAATTTCTATTCTTTTGCACTTAACAGAGTTTCAAGGAATCTGAAAAATATGCAAATTAAATTTATGTAAATAATCTTAACAGTACTTTTTCCCTAGTTCATGTCGTCTGCAGGGGAAGGTTGTAATTTCACGAAAAACGGTTTTGTAATAATTGCATGCAAAATACCGAAAAGAAAAATATAAGATTGTATTTTTGCATAGTTTTACCACAAATCAAAAGTCAAAAAAGTATTTTTAGGTAATTTGGAGATTCCGGAATTTTGTTGGTCGAATATAGAAAGAATGACCCATTTAACACAATTAAACGATGCAATTTGAAATGAAATAACAGAAATATAATATAAATATAAATAATAATAATAATAATAATAATAATAATAATAATAATAAAATGAAATAAGGAATGATATACAAATTCTAACTTCCATAGCATCCAATTGCATAATTTGGGAGCAGATGACCGAAAGTTAGCAATCTTTATTTCATATTTCAAATAGATGTTACATAATTTATTTATTTATTATACGGCAGCAGCAAAGCTGATATGCATACACCTACAATTACACAGTACTTCACATCATATATCATAATAAGTAGTTTATGAGTATAAAATGTCACTTAGTGGGTATCAGTTTCCTCTTGAACACCATTACATTTCTCGCGAACACATGACTTTGGGGTAAGGCGTTCCAGGCATTTAGATTCTATTGGCAATAAATTGTGCACGAAGGTTGGTCCACACTCTCTCTTTCTGCAATCTGCTTTGATGTCCTCGAAGTCTATCATCTGGCCGTCTAATGAAAATTTCCTCAAATTCTTGTACGTCATACCCTCTTCATAAGAATCTTGTAGGTCTCAATGAATTTAATTTCTAAAGATTAATTTGTAAACGTGTAACAAAAGCACCAATGTAAGAAATGAATGAAGCATCCACCTTAATGAAACATATGAAGCATCCACCTTATTCAAAACACCTCTGAAATTATGATCAGGAAGTGAAGGATTTTCAGAGTGGGCAATTAATTTTGATGCCCAATTACTCCACAAATACTCATATTTTCGAAAAATTCAACATGACCTTATTTCAAGATGTTTTTGACAAATACATTTCATTAAGAAAAACAATTGTATCTTCACAATTGTAGTTATAGGAAGAGGCCGAAATTTTTTTTAAGAAAATTTAATTTTTGCAGTCAGGAATTTCAATGAACACAAGACCTGCACCATACTCTTAAGCTTAATTTACGCAATCTAAGGTCTCAGTTTAATAAAAAAATGTGAGGTTTTTGAGAGAAAATGGTTTAAAGAAAATAAAAATTTCCTATGCTGGACACAAAATTTCGCAAAAAATATGCATGTTTTTGAAAAACCAGACATGACCTTTTGAAGATCTGTTTTTAATGAACACATTTCGTTAAGAAAAAAAAATTGTATCTTCGTCATTGTAGTTGTAGGAAAACGCTGAAATTTTTTTAAATATTTTCAATTTTCAAAAAATCAGAGTTTTTAACAAATATGAGACCTGCGCCATTCTCTTAAATGTCCTTCAGACTATTCAACAATAAAATTTTATTAACGTTGTGGTTAAAGATGCTATTTTTTGGAAAATTTGGAATAGTGTTCCAGGGCCTTCACGTGAAGTACTTCCCAAATTAAAAGATTGGTTTCAAATTCAAGGGCCCATGACATCACCCAGTTCTATCACAGGGAATCTCATTTTTGGAGAAAATCGGCTGAACGGTTTAGCCACTAGCGTTGTTCATAGACAGACGTTTTGCCGTTAATTGATTTTTCGGTATCAAGGAGCCATAAAACATAGATTTTGCCTGCACTACATGTTAGAGGACTTTTTACTTTTCTAAATTTAGTATCTGGACTTATCCACTTTTTCATTACCAGAGCCCAGTAATTAGAGTTTTTCTGCCGAAAACTCAACGTTTTTTTCGTGTGGCATTACATAACTCTCTTCTTAAGAAGCTCCATCTTAAGAAAGTACAAACAGTCCATGTAGAAGAGGCATATGAAAGTGAAGGTCTAACAAGTGATATGCAATATATTTTTCTATTTTATATCTAAATAAATCTCATCAAAAAGCAAATGATACAACAATAATTCAACAATCTTGCAGTCAGGATGATAGATGCTACATACCTGCCAGGAATTTCTTGAGATCCATTTGTTGATAATCTTCCAAACCACGTTCTAAGTTTAGAGGGTTTCTGCTGTTACCACAAATTTCACGTATAACATCAATGACAGGTTGAGAACTAGGAAATCCTTTGTGCACAACTATAGAAACAAACAAAATAATCATTACAACATTTAATAAAGCTATAAAATCAGACTAGTGAAATATTTGAAAGAAAATTCTAATTTAACACACCAGTGATTATACGTGTTGTTTTGGTATTGTTGACATTTGGCAAAATGTTGAAACCTGGGCATCAATCTACCTTCTCCCCACTTCATCTGAAACCCTTCTGTGCAGAGAACACCAAGATAGTTCCTTCATTTTTTCAGAAAAATTTATTTTATGATACAGGATTTGAGTGCTATTGCACAACTTCTATTACAAGTTTTTTCAATAGTTAAATGTCACTTTATATCGTTTAATCTATTACTTAAAAGGGAGCGTAGTACCGCATTTACATGAATATATGTTCATTCCAAATATACGACAACCCTTAATTTTGAACAGCCCCCCACCTTCGAGAATCTAATAAAGGCTATAGCAAGGTAGGGGGGGGGGAACTATCCTCCAGCTTAATTCAATTTTGAATAGAGGGCATATTTAGTGTTACTTTGAAAGCCATTTTCCCAAAATCTCAGAGCAACAGCCCGATTATTTTGTAAGATCAGAAAAATTACGAATTTTTGTTTCTTGATTTTTTTATATCATTACTCCGAAATAAAATTCTGAAAACATTTTGACACGTACTTCACATCAACACATATCTTGGAGAGCTTTTTGAAAATATTTGGCAGAAAACTGAATTTTAAAAAAATTATTAAATTATTATTAGGTATTTTTCTGTTTTATTTCTGGGGAGATGACTCCAAAAAATTCCTACAAATTGGTATTAAGGTGTTCTTTACTACTGATTTTTTTCAGATTTTCCTTATTGGTTCATCATATTGAAAAAAAATTCGTAACCCATTTAATTTGTCATTTGTACACATATAACTCATAATGTAATACATTAATCACTTTTCTAGGGAAAAATACTTTTCAGGATGAAAATAATATCACTTTATCATACAAAAATATTGGTGGTATATCCATGGTGTATGCAGAAAAAATATACTGTTATAATCAACTTGATAATAAACTTTTACGAAAAGCAGGATTATTCTGTGAGATTGCATGTTTTCTAAATAATATGTTTGGTAAACGTTTTAATTCCGACCAAGGCATGGTGGAAGAAATCATCAACCAGATGAACATAAGAAAAGATGCTGAAAATACTTTTGCAGTAGAAATTGAAAATGCAAATTGAGGACCTAAACTACCATTTAAAACAAGACATCCAATGATCTTATCGACTTTCCAGAAATTTGTGAAAATTTAAATTTTTTTTCATGGGCACTTCTTAATTGTCTCAAGCTATACCGTATTAATCTGAAATGTTAGATGCAGGTGATATTATTCATCTTAGCTTCTTAAAAGAAAAAGTGAATATTGTAAAACACCAAGTACAATTGTGACACAAAAAAGCAAGACATAAATGTTTCATTGACTATACACCACATACAATTGGAAAATCTGGAATCTTATGACATACATGTGATTGTGCTAATGGCAGATGAAATACTGGTGGTTGTTTTCACTTGGAAGGAATTACATACTATTTGACATAAGCTTGGTATCTGGCCTGCAAAATTAAACCATCTGAAAATGTGTCGTATTTTTTATACTGATGAAATTGTGCCGACCATAGATGACAATAGTGAAGAAGATTAAACTGAATACAATTTTTATACAACGTTAGGCATTATTTCTAAAGGTGTTCACAATCATTAATTTTTTCCACAAAAATACCAAAATATTTTGATTGAATAATAATAATAATAATAATAATAATAATAATAATAATAATAAAAGAAATTGAAATCAGCCTGATGGATGAAATTGGGAAGGCAGAAGTGCCGTATTTTAAGTACTTTGAAACATACTACAGTGAAAGGTTGATACTGGACAGTGCAAAGAAACTTCATTAATTTGTTACTTAGTTTTTACTTTATTTATGTTATTTAGTTTTTACTTGACAAACTCACCATCAACATTCACAAATGGTTGCCATCCAAGATTCACACTCTGGAAAAGTCCATACCATATTTCATAGCCATCACCCAATGTTTCAATTGTTCCAGAGGGAGGGGTAAAATACGACCGCCCAACTGGCACAAACCTGCAAAAGTAAAACTAATCACATATGTTCTAATGGTCGACTTGTTTGAGATTTTATATATCTTAAGCAAATGAATATTGTATGTCCCAGCACATTTTTGAAGTGTTTAGAGCAATTTCAACTAGAGTTGGTTCTCGTTCCACTTGCCACTGCGGCAGAGATGGTGGTGCAATGGACAGAAAATGGTGCTGCAGAGGTGATGTGGGAGGGTAGAGACAGGACAACAAGGGTGGTGAATGTTGAGGGGGCAGTGCAATAGTGTTGTGAAACGAGGACAGGTGGTCAAGGCAGGAGAAGCAAGGGAAATGGGCATGAAAGTGAGATATAGGAGAGGGATGGCCACGGCATGCAGATCAAGCCAAACATTGGGGGCATGGTAAACGGGGAGGTCTGAATGAGCATGAGAGCGTATGTGTGTGCGTGTATGTGTGTGTGTGCGTGTATGTGTGTGTGTGCGTGTATGTGCATGTGCATGTGCGTGTATGTGTGTGTGTGTGCACGTGTGTGTGTGCGTGTATGTGTGTGTGCGTGTATGTGTGTGTGTGTGTGTGTGTGTGTGTGTGAGGGAGGAAGAGAGAGTGCATGTGTATAAACAATGTTCAAAGGTTTATCATCATCAATACTGGATCTCTATTTACTACAGCACTGAGATAAATGAATAGCCAGGCAATGCCAGGAAATT
Organism: Acheta domesticus; assembly: GCA_031308135.1. NCBI lineage: Eukaryota > Metazoa > Arthropoda > Insecta > Orthoptera > Gryllidae > Acheta > Acheta domesticus. Next base: position 86,620,756 of record JAHLJT010000631.1, on the reverse strand, counting down.
AGTTATTAATTTATAAAATACAGATATTTAATGGGGGCATCTAATTCTTTTCTAATAAAAACTTGGAAGATAGTTTTTCAGTGTTGCTAAGGATGTTGAAAAGATACAAAATTACTTTATTTCAGAGCACAGTCTTATAACCCAAATTTACATAATTTTGTGTAAGTAATCAGAGTATACAATATATTGGCACAATGCCAGAATAATTAACTAAGCAACTTCACTAAATCTTACCAGTATGCTGGGGCACTTCGCAAAACCACATCCAGAACCTGAATAGCTTGTTGAGGGGCATCTAAAGTTGTTCCACTTCTCATGTACGTTGACAGAGGTGTTAAATCAACTCTTGTGGCAAATTTGATAGTAACTTTAAACTCTTTTTGCCTCTGTCTTTCTGGATCATTTATAGTTATCGTATCTTGAAACTGTAGATGAGAAAAGGAATTGTGAAGAGAAATACGTAACAATTATGTATAAGAAGGAAAATGATCTTGAATTGCAAAATTATACACTGAAAAGTCGTTCATGTTTTGTAAAACTCTTCAAAAAAGCCATACCATAAATGAATACGCAGTTTATTGAACTACATTAACGTTAGTCAACAAAGAGCATCGAATGAGAAGTAACTGGTCGACTATCAAGCTGCAACTGAAATAATTACGTACGAAATTTGAAGCTATCTTGAAAACAACTTGAAGACATTAAGTTTTTTGCAAACCAAATCCATTGGCTTAAACAGAGTATTCCACAGACTATCACTGGAAAACGGTGAACACATCGAAATATGAGGCAGAGCAAATTAATTAATGAAATATCATCTTATAGAATATTAGCAATGTGTACTACTATACTGGCAATCAAACAACACTTAACTTTAGGCCCAAATTTAATACAGTCCTATAAGATATCAGAGTTTACGATGCTCACCTGTTTACTAAGCAATGTATTAATGACACCACCTCATCATCAGAATAAAAAGATAATAATTAGCGCCTGAAAATTAGGCAAAACGCCTTTTCATTATTGTTATGATTTTATGGCTTTGAACATTAGGAATCACTTATTGTACTTTTGAAGTTGTTTTGGTAGCATTTCATTTTGCCTTTTTTTGCCATTTTAGCTTCTGATGACATTCCTACTGGAACATATTTTCTACTTAGCCATGATGTGCTGGGCTGAGTTAGGTCTACGAAGCTGAATGATCAAGAAAACGTGTACAGCAAAGTACCATTTTCATTGCTGGCAATTACACAAGTGCAAAGAACAAAAATTATGATTCTGTCTTCACTGCTGCCATATGAAGATTCATAAGCTGAATAACAAATTTTTTAAATTAATTCTCTTTAAATGGTGATTTTTCATTTTTTATTACCTTTTCTTGCACCCCTGCTTTAGTCATACTTAAGCTTTTTGTATGCCTGTTTTAGTACAAATAAATACCTTTTTGTCTGCCTAGGTAAAAAAGTTCCTGAACACAACCTTTGCAGATGATACTACTACAATCTGTAGCAATAAAAAATATTCAACACTGAAAGAAAATATGCAATGTAATTTACTGTTAAAAATAAGTTGATATGCAGGCAGCTACACGAGTTAATCCTTGTGAAATGATTATAATTATTTGTATACAGTTTGCAAAAAAATGTAAGCAGAAAGAAACAGAAAAATATCAAAAAAAGGAAAAATGTATAGCTACATTTTTACCCCAAATCACAACATACCTAACAAAATACAGTAAAACCTCTCTTTTACACTCTTCATGGGACCCTAGGGAAAATGGTGTAAATTGCGGGAAGTGTAAGTAAGGGGAATTTTTTTTCTTTTCTTTTCTTTTTTTTTTTTTTTCCAAAACTATTCATGTATATAGATGTATGTTCTATGTATTTACATGTATTAAGATACAACCAAAAAGGATAATAATGTGCTTTAATATGCAATATTAGACACATAATAAACAAGATTACAAGATCTCAAATAGAAATCTGACCAATATTTACGACATTGGAAATCAAAGGCATATTAACACCAAAGAATAGTTAATTTTAAATTTCGCAATTGATACTTCCACAAGTCTCCACAATCCACTGCTGGTAGCCTTTGATGATGCAACAATGTACTCATTGTTCAATGAAGGGAGGGAAAGGGTATTCCTACTGTGAGAAAAAATGTTAAGTTTACATTTTCCCAAACTCAATAAAATGTTTCATTTCAGCAGTTTGGAATGAATTCCAACTAGTATTTTTTTTATTTATTTATTTATGAAATAATAGAAAAGGTGTTCATGAAACGAATTTACACTTTAAAATGTATGGAGAATTTCAAATTTTGATGTTTGAGTTATAAAAGAATGTTACGTTTATTTTGTAAGAAAAATGAAAAGAAACTGTGAGAAAAATCACGTTTATTTTGTAATGTGAAAGTGTAATACTGTCAAGGACGATGACGTAAAATAAATGATCTAAACTAGACTACCTCTCGTCACATGGGCGTTGCTTTGTGCTGACGCTTATACGTCACATGGGCGTCACCTAACACTGATGACGTCAGCTGAATCGATGCCTGTGCATACGTCACAAAACGCGCATCGCAGATTAACACTATCTTAAGCGAAATGACACACGAGCGGTTTTGGCGACGTGCGTTGTGCCTCCCAACTCAAACAAGATGCTACAATGTAAGTCGACATAAAGCGCGTTTTCTAGCTTTCAATCGCGCGACGCGCATTAGCAACAATCAAGAGCGCTGGTGTGTCGTTTCGCATAAGATAGTGTCAATCAATATGCCCGTTAAGTGACTCGTGTGCGCAGGCATCGAGGCAGCTAGCGTCATCAGTAAAGACCGGATTTTCGTGCAGTAAAACTCTCGAAAACTTGTAATAAAAACATCAAAACGTGCAAAAACATGCAATAAAAAGATCAAAACTTTGCAAAATGGTATTATGTGGCCTAAAAATTCCAGTTAATCCATTTATCAACTTAGTGTTTTTATTATAAATTTGTACATATTGTTTAATCAAGCCATAGTTGACATTTTAAATATTAGTGGCACAAAAATTAATTTAGCATAAATATACAAAAAAGTAAATACAAAAATTGAAAAATACAAATAAACCGTCAGAAATAAAAAATAATTAAGTTACAGAATAAATGTTCTTAATTGTTTTCATTATAATTTCCAATTATGTTTGTACTAGGCGCGACAGTTCGCGTACGGGCCATGGCCTTCCAGCAGCGTTATTATTTACAAAAGAAATGAATATATTTGCTCAGACAGAAAAATTAAGCGAGAAATAAAAAAGGAGTCGAATTGTGTAAACTGGGTGATTTTGTATTTCTCGCTTAATTTTTCTTTCTGAACAAATATGTTAATTTATTTTGTAAATAATAAACAATTTACATGTTTTTGGAGTGTTTCTATGCTTCTATAATGCAAATTTTTGCCAAGGAATGAATTTTTCACACCAACTTTTGAGTGCTTATTGCGGCTCAACCATTCGGAATATCCACATACTTTATAAGACAAAATATGCTTAGAATTGTCTTAAGAGTGTATTTTGGAAGTTTCGACGTTTCCTCCCCGGACACTGTGTATGTATGTATGTATGTATGTATGTATGTATGGGTGTGTGTGTATGTGTGTGTATTAGATGTACAATTCCATAATTATGTAGACACTTTGGATCGCGTTGTGCTCGCCATTCCACGGCACAGATGTGGATTGCAGTCACATTCCCTTGTGCATACCAGCACAATCCCTAACCTAAATTGGCTACAAATAGTTGCTAAACGCATTAAAATAAGGTAAGAAAACTTAAATAAAACGACAATGTTCATTAATTAATCTTGTTCTCTTACAAACACCAAAGAGAACAATAAAGTTTCGTAAAACAACAGCTTATTCGTAAGCACGCTAGATGTAATGGGTCACTGTGAATCTGATTCACAGCTACGTGTTCACAACGCTGGCTAGACGGTATTTCAGACAGTCGTTCATCCTTGTGAAGAATCGAATTCTCAACGGCGCACAGTGGGATGAAATACCTAAAATGTGGTTAAAATTCATTGTCTCTTGCAAAATGCAAAATAACGGCTAAATTGGGGATTATGTGAGGGTTTTCGACCTCACTAAATGCGACTATATCAAAAATAAAAAATTTAAAATGGCGGATGGCATTTGGAACTAGTGGAGCTTCCAACGCACATACTTTCTCGCATTGCTTCTATGTGGTCCTAAATGATATTCCACTACTTCATAAACCAGCAAAACAGTATTCTACCAGCAAATGTTTTCCGTACCGAGACCCGAAATCCTTATACCACTACGCCACACTAGTACCGCATGGGTCGAACAGAGCCATCAAAGAATCGAACCGACCTATAAAATGGTAAATGTATAATAATGAAACAATTGATACGATGGTACATACCCTTTAAAAATCCAAGAGACGTAAAAAATTGTTAAAAGTTAAAAATTTAGAAAAATATATACAGACACTTCCGGTACATTTATATCGTATCGTAATCGTATCGTATCGTAAATATCAATATTTGTGATTCAAATGGTTTCACATGGTTTTAAATAAAGTTTATAGAATTCTCAATTATTTCCTGTGACAACAGAGAATTTTGACAAATTATATTCAGCGACCAGGAATCGAACCAGCGTAGGTTCCCTCGGAAAATCTGTACTAATCCTCGCTGATTAATGACTGAGACCACAATGGATAGGCATGAAATTTACACTTGTAAAATAGTAATAGAGTATGGTGGTTTCCTTTCTCGCATTAAGAAACTAAAATATCAAGAGAATGTAAACATATGTCCTTTAGGCGCTCAAGGAAGGTATCTGGGAACATCATCATTCATAACACAAAAACAAATTCCATTTAGAGATTAGAAAACTAAGATCTCCGATAAAGTCTGTGACATTCTATAGCACCACTAGTTTTTTTTTAACTTTAGCAACAGGTTTGATCCACTTTTCCGTTACCAGACCCCTGCTATAAGAGTGTTTCTGACGAAAATTCCCAGTTTTCCGGCGCACGATTACATATTATACGGCATTCTCTTCTTACGAAGTATCCGTAAGGCGAGAAAGTAATAATAATTTCGGAACCGTTAGGAATATGTAAGTTCATCGCATGAGTTCTGGTTATATTGTATTTCAATTTAACGTTAAAATACTCATAATTTTACTTAAATTGGTATATACTAGACCGATTGATTTGACATGTCATACGCTTCAGAAATGGAATAACAGAGTTGAAAAATTGTTTAAAAGATCCAGTTTGGGAAAACACAGACAAGTCCTGTCTATTTATCAGCATTGATTCTATTCGTGAGTAGAAGTACTTCAAATGATTTTCAATAAAGTTTCTACACTCTTCAATGATTTTTCCTGCAACATCACATTCATCAAATTAAAATCCCCATCCGGGGATCGAACCCGGCATATTCCGAACTGAAGAGCTCAACCCCAAGGCGCTTTAATCATCTGCGCCACGGGAGTGACAGGCGGACTATCTACTTATATTTTATTCAAAACGCAATTGTATCAGCTCTATCATTAGGAAGCCAGTAATTGTCAATATGCGAAAAACATGTCTTTCAAATATGACCAAGAAAGGCAGCGGTGAACGGCTTACTCCAAATAATTTATCCGACGATCGGCATTTGAAAAACAACTACTGCGAGAAAGTCTGTACCATTCTATAGCACCACTAATTCATTTATTTATCGTCCCTTATTACACACGTGGAGAAACTTTAAAGAAAAAATTTGGAGCGGTTTTTGAGAATTTTTTGTTGTAAATTTGAAGCGAAGATTACGCAAAAAAGACTCGTTTTTCAGAAAATTCTGCATGACCTTTTTTAAAGAGCTAGTTTTGTACAAGAGACTTTGTCTGAGGTAAAAATCTCTGTCTACAATTTCATAGTTTAAAAAATATTTTTTTGCAATTTTCAAAAAAAACAAGTTTTTCCCAAAAGTAGGAATAAGACCATATTTTTTATGAATTTTATAAGCTTTTATAAGCTATTTTATTCGCTCATTACATAAGTGAAGAAAATGTAAAGAAAACATTTTGAGCGGCTTTTGAGAAATTTTTTTTTGTAAATTTGAAGCGCAATTTACACAAAAACTACTCGTTTTTCCAAAAAATGGTACATGACCTTATTTAAAGGGCTAATTTTGTACAACAGCCTTTGTGTGATCTCTATCTTCAATTTTGCAATTTTTAAATAGTTTTTTTCAATTTTCGAAAAATTGGGGATATCAACGAAAATTATACCTACATCATTCCTTTAAAAGTTCTTCGCAATATTCAAGAACAAAATTGAATCAAAAAATTGTAGCCATTTTTTTAAACTTTGAAAATCTCCGATGGGGCTTCATGTAAATTACCTCAAAAATTAAAATACCGGTTTCAAATTCCAGAAGCCTTTACACCAGTAAAAACGATTGGGGAATATCAATTTTGAAGAAAATTGGCTGAACGGTTTAGGCGCTAGCGTTGCCCACAGACGGACGTTTTGCCGTCAATCGATTTTGCAGTATCAAGAAAAAACGGAACATGGATTTTGACAACACCACGAGATAGAGGATTTTTTTCTAAACTTAGCAATAGGTTTTATCCACTTTTTCATTACCAGATCCCTGCTATAAGAGTTTTTCTGGCGAAAATTCCCCGTTTCCCGGCGCACGATTACATAACTTTCTCTTCTTACGAAGTATTCGTAATGCGAGAAAGTAAAAACGTGGAGGAATGCTACAAAAAATAGTTTATTGGGGGTTTTTCGAGCTTACTGATTGCGAATACACCAAAAATGAAAAATTCAAAATGGTCGATTCAATATGGCGAATGACATTTGGAAAACGTGGGAGAAGGCAACAAAAATGAGTATACCGGGGGTTTTCGAGCTCACAGATTAATAATATATCAAAAATAAAAATTCAAAATGGCGGATTCAATATGGTGAATGACATTTGAAAAAAACGTGGATAATTGCAAATATAAGAAAATACTTTCGTCTGATCGCGTAATTTTCTTAATCCTAGATTAGAAAGGCGTCATTGAGCCCATCCGGTATTTGGCATTTTAACACACGTCGCGTCATCCAATACACTACACCTTTGTAGTTACGTCAGTGATATTTTAGTTCTTTATTTGCTAACGTAAATAACAAATAGAAAATCCTTGTATTGTAGCATTTAAATTTTGTTCTGAACATTTAACAATCGTAATAGGACAATGACTATCATAACAAAGATCGCGTGACGAGGTACTAATTATGCGGACGCTTCTCACAAGCCATGTGTGCACAGCACTAAACAAGTGTCTGCTGTGAGGATCAAGTCATTTAGGTGTATCTACAAAACCCTTTAACATGTAATTTATTACTCCTTGTCATACATGTTCAATTCATTAAAGTTATTGTTTCATTGTAAGGAAGAGTTTTTCTTTATTTTTAACCAAAGTAGTCTGCCAGACTACGCCTTTGTAATAACGTTTGGTATAGAGCGTCCTTGTAATGTAGGGTTAATATAACATAGCTCGACCAAGTTGATAATGATGTTTACAGGAGAGCGCCACCATCTGTGTTTACAGCCGAAACGACAGAGACGGAGATATAAGAATATTCAATTTAAAATTAAAATGGGACCGTGCCAAACTACTGCGGAAAAAAAGCACGCTTTATTTCGTTGCAAATCTACCATCTTCCCAATTGATATTTTAACTGTATTTGGATATGTCTGCACCTCATATTGGAATAAATAAAAGTATACTTTTCTCTTCAAAACGATTCAAAATTTTGAGAGTAATTCTTTCGATGAGCAGTAACAGTCATATAAATCGTTTATTTTAACTTAAGTAGTTTCTCAGGATATATATCAAATAAAATTATTTTTTATGTAAGAAGTAACTACCACCATAATGAAGAATATTGTAGATACTTATGACATAAGTATCTTTAAGTTAAGTAAGTAAAGTTAATGTTTTGGTACTTTATTGCATACCTAACAAACCGCCTAAAGCCTATGGAGAAAAAAGATGAATGAAGAATACAAAATGTTTAAATTCAATGAATAAGTATGAAAAATTCTATATAAGTAGTGATACTTGCATTAAAATAAAATGAGTCAGTAATGCTGACTACAAATATCGTATTGCGCACACGGTAAAAGTGGTTTTATTTTTCTTGTAGGATTGCACAACTCGACCTGTAGGCCTCGAGTCGCAAAATCTTTCTCCCAAAATAAAACGTAATTTTCACTATTCGTGTCATAAATTATTTTAGGCAGCCTTTATAAATTTGAGTTTTTCCAGGGCGTGGGTAGCAGGCTGAAAGTTCAATTTTTGGTAACACTGCGATTTTAATGTTGAAATTATCTGTGATTGCAACAAATACTGCTCTGGCTTTTTGCTGTGTTAGTCTATTGTTTTCTAAATTAAGCGGTACGTGATGGACGAGAAAGTTTTATTCCCCCATATTTTTACTTTCCCGTATACGTACGTATACATGGAGTGATATACGTAGTATAGGGAAAGTTATGTAATGCTGCGCGAAAAAATAGCAAATTTTCGGCGGAAAAATAATCATTGCCGGGCCGTGATAACGAAAAAGTGGTGCTACAAATGGCACAGACTTTCCCGTATTCGTTTTCTATTTCCTTGGATCTTAGTTAACCGGAATTGCCACAAACTCTTCCTTGCCAGCTGTGATCTATTACCGCCAAAAGTACATTTTTGTTGTCATTTCCTTAATTTTTCGGTTTCCTATTGGTATAACGGAAACATTAATTTTAGAATATTAAAGAACACAAAAACCTAGTCATAAATGGCAATTTTCTTTTAGAAAATTATGTGCCGTTTAAGAGAAAATGGCGTTTTAGCCCAACTAAAAATGCGAAATTTGAACCTCATTTTCACAGAAAATGTTTGAGCTTTCAAAATACTTTATTTGAAGTTATTTGAAGCACTTACACTCACAAATATAATAATCTTTACACATTGCTGGTAATGTGCATATTAAAGATGTGAGAGATCTTTCAAAAAAAATTACAATTATGTAATTTTTGAAAAAAGAAAAAAAAACTCAAAATAAACTTTGTGCTATACTAAAGAGTGTAATTAGCACTATCCCTTACAAAAGTTTCAAGAAAAAAATTGCAGCCATATATGAGAAAATGGCGTTTGAGCGTTTCTGAAAATGCGAAATTTTGATCTACTTTTCACAGAAAACGGTTGTTTTCGAGAAACTTTCCTTGACATTATTTAAAGCACATGTACTCGTACACATAATAATGTGAAAAAAAATCGCTGCTAATGTAAATATTATCGACGTGAGAAACATGTGAAAAAATTTACATTTTTGTAATTTTTGAAAAAACCAACCTATAGAGTAATATGGCTTTTATGTCATCTGATAGAGTACATTTACCACTATCTCTATCATAAGTTTAAAGAAAAAATTTGCAGCCGTTTTTGAGAAAATCTGGTTGTAATTTTTTAAAACTGCACATATTGCACGAAGACTATTCAAATTTTGAAAACCATTGACATGACCTTTATGAAAGAACTCAATATGCAGAACAAATTTTATATGAAGAAAAAATCTCTACCTTAAATTTTGTAGTTGGAGAAAAACGCCGAAAAAAATTCAAACTTTCACAATTTTCGAAAATTCAGAGTTATACGTGAAAATCGGACCAATGCCATGTTAATAAGTATATTTTACTCTATTCATACAAGAAATTTAAAAACAAAATTTGAAGGCCGTTTTTGAGAAAATTTTGAAAATTCCCGGGGGCTTCATATAAAGATATAAAGTACCCCCAAATTTTGAAGAATCTTTTTCAAAATCTCAAAGCTTCGACTAGAATCAGATCGACCGGGGAATATCCATTTTGGAAGAAATCGTACGAATGGTTTAGGCGCTAGCAGTGTTCACAGACGGACGGACGGACGGACGGACGGACGGACGGACGGACGGACCGACAGACAGACAGACGCACATTTTCCTTTCAATTGGTTTTTCGGTATCAAGGACCCACAATAGAGGGTTTCTGGCTACACCACATGTTAGGGGACTTTTTTTCCTTCATTTAGCAACTGGTTTGATCCACTTCTTCGTTTTCACGGCCCGGCAATTAATTTTTTTTCGCCGAAAATTGGCCATTTTTTCGCGCAGCATTACATAACTTTCCCTATACTACGTATATCACTCCGTGTATACGTACGTATACGGGAAAGTAAAAAGGTGGATAAAACCAGTTGCTAAATTAAGAAAAAACATCCCCTAACACGTGGTGTAGCCAGAAACCCTGAAGGTCCTTGATACCGAAAAACCAACTGAAAGGAAAACGTCCGTCCGTCCGTTCGTCTGTGAACACTGCTAGCGCCTAAGCCATACGTACGATTTCTTCCAAAATTGATATTCCCCGGTCGATCTGGTTCTAGTCGAAGCTTTGAGATTTTGAAAAAGATTCAGTAAAATTTGGGGGTACTTAACATGAAGCCCCCCGGACATTTTCAAAATTTTCTCAAAAACGGCTCCAAAGTCTCTCTTTAAATTTCTTGTAAGAATAGAGTAAAATAAACTTATTAAGGTGGCATAGGTCCGATTTTCACGGGTAACTCTGAATTTTCGAAAATTGCAAAAGTTTAAAATTTTTTCGGCGTCTTTCTCCAACTACAAAACTGAAGATAGAGATTTTTCTTTTAAATAAAATTTGTTGTCCAAAGTGAGTTCTTTTATTAAAGTCATATACATTTTTTTGAAAAGTTTATTAGTTTTCGCGCAATATTGCGTACAATACGTGCAATTTTAAATAATTACAAAAAAAGATTTTCTCAAAAACGGCTCCAAATTATTTTTTTAACTTTTGGCAGGTATAGTGCCTAATGTATTTTATGAGATGACAAAAACGCCATATTACTCTATTCTTTTGTTTTTTCAAAAATTGGAAAAATGTAATTTTTATGACTTGTCTCTCACGTCGTTAATATTTACATTAGCGGCGGTTTTTTCACATTATTATAATTACGATGTGCTTTAATAACGTCAAGTAAAGTTTCTGGAAAACGAAACCGTGTTCTGTGAAAAGTAGCTCAAAATTTCGCATTTTCAGAAACGTTCAAACACCATTTCCTCATATATGGCTGCGATTTTTTTCTTGAAACTTTTATAACGGATAGTGCTAATTACACTCTTTAGTATAGCGTAAAGTTTATTTTGAGTTATTTTTATGTTTTTTCAAAAATTATATAAATGTAATTTGTTTGACAGATCTCTCACATCTTGAATATGCACATTACCAGCAATTTGTAAAGATTAGTATATTTGTAGTGTAAGTGCTTCAAATAACTTCTAATAAAGTATTTTGAAAACTCAAACATTTTCTGTGAAAATGTGCTCCAAATTTCGAATTTTTAGTTGCGCTAAAACGCAATTTTCTTTAAAACGGCACATAATTTTTAAAAGAAAATTGCCATTTAGGACTAGGTTTTTGTGTCCTTTAATATTCTAAAATTTAATATTTCCGTTCTGCCAACAGGAAACCGAAAAATTAAGAAAATGACAAAAAATGTACTTTGGGCGGTAATAGTTGGCAGCTGGCAAGAAAGAGTGTGTGGCAATTCCATATAACTAGCGAAGTCCCAAGGAAATAGAAAACTAATACGGGAAAGTCTGTGCCATTCTGTAGCACCACTAGTTTAAATAAATTTTCTTATTTACTGGCACCAACATTCATTTAAAAAACCCGCTTTGATGGTATGGCGTCGACCGTGCGAGAACCAGAAATGGCGTTTGTGGATAATTTTGCAATCTTTTGATCGACCAGTAGCAACAGTGTGATCCAGAGGCAACTTCAACTGTAGCTCAATAAGCTTCACGAACGGAGTACGTCAACAGGGTTCAACTTCTCTCCTACTAAATCTACTGGTGAGTATTTCTGCAGGATATACCACTTGCGGAGCAAAACAGTCCTTCACTTGGGAGGAAATCAGCTTCCATTCGCTGAATCTGCCAGATTCCTGTGGCTAACATTTGATAACTCCTTCACGTGGCTTACTCATGTTCGCAGACTACAAACCAGATATGTCTCCCCCTTAATCTTCTTCGTATGCTGAATGGCATGTCATGGGGAGCCGACCGTTAATCTTTTGCTTGAATTAACTTTTTCTTAAATTTGTTTACATTATTGCATACATGATCACATGTGCTTTAAATTATATCATATAAAGTTTCTCGAAAACTCAAACTTTTCTGTGGAAACGAACTCAAAATTTCGTATTTTCAGAAATGTTTAAATGCCATTTTCTCAAAAAACGGTTCAAAATCATTTTGTTCAAACTTTTTGTGCGAGTTATGCGAAATGCACAAAATATCTTTTTGTCCTTTTCTTTTTTATTCTTCAAAACACACAAATGTATTTTTTTTAAATATTTCTCACGCCTTGTACGCACATTTCCAGCGATTTCTATAGATTATTGCATTTGTGAGTGGAAGAGCTTAAAATAACTTCCAATGAATTTTTTAAAAAACTCCCAAGTTTCCTGTGAAAAAGAGCTTCATATTTCGCATTTACAGAAACGCTTGAACACCATTTTCTTTAAAATGGCTTCAAATTTATCAATAAAAAATGTCATAAAGGACGAGGTTTCAATCTTCTTTAATATTCTAAAAGTAATATTTCGAATCTAGTTTAGGAAACCGAAAAATTGAGAAAAGTTTTAAAAAAACTATTAAGGGTGGCGACAGAATTAGAAAATTTTACCAAGAGAAAGTCTGTACCATTCTGTAGCACCATTAGTTACTTTCTCGTATACGTACGTATTTACGGAGTAATACACATAGTATAGAGAAAGTTATGTATTGCTAAGGAAAATCTATTTCGAGATTTCGATGGAAATACACATTTTGGGGCCCCCTGATACGAAGAAGTGTTTTTTTTTCTCCAAAACGTCCGTCTGTTCGCCCATCCATTCATCCACCCTTCTGATGTATGTGAACACCACTAACGCCTAAACTATGCGTAGGACTTTTTCTAAAATGAATAAACCTCTGTCGATTTGTTTTGAGTCCAAGCTCTGCGATTTTGAATAACGTTCATTAATTTTTGGGGGTACTTTATATTAAGCCTCAGGGACATTTTCAACATATTCTCAAAAATGGCAACAGGGAGAAAAGGTTCAGTGCATCAACTGATGTCACTGTAGTGCCTCTGATCGGGAGGTCCAAGGTTCGAGTCACGACGGCAGCAGGATTTTCGACACTAGCTTGTCAGCTAGATCGAATTCTGCCGCTGTCTGGAGAATTCTAGCCGCCGGCTGCTCTGATTTGTAGTTTTCCGTGGTTTCTCCGACCAATACTAGGCGAATGCCGGCGCTCTACCCTCCACGAACCACGCACGATCTTTCCTTCCTCTTCTTTGGCATATCCTCACCCCTTACACTAGCATGTACAACACTACCACACATGCCGGGAGCTCAGCTTGTAACTTGTCCCGGCTGTGGGCGGGGCAATGCTAGTGAAAGAGACCTGGTTGAGGAAGAACTCAGCAAGCCGAGGACTTAAGAGCTCGCTATCCAGGAGGGAAGATTACCTCCGAATCCCGATGAAAAAACAAGCATTGCACTTATGGGACTAATGGCCTCTGTAGTTGACGCACCCAGTATCACTCAAAAAGGCGTGAAATTTTTCCCTTAAATTTATTGTAAGAATAAAGTAAAATACACTTCTAAAGGTGCCATAGGTCCTATATTCACTGTCTACTCAGAATTTTGGAAAATGGAAAAAACTCGAATTTTTTTCGTCGTTTTCTTACAACTACAAAATTGAAGATAGATATTTCCTCACAATTATATATGTTCTCCATTCTTAGTTCTTTCAATAAGGTCATTTTTCAGGCAAAATTGCGTGAAATTTGTGCAATTTCTAAAAGAATTTAAAAAAAACAAGATTTTCCCGAAAATTGCTCCAAATTTTTTTCTTCAAACTTTTGGTAGGGATAGTGTTAAATGACCGCTATGAGATGGCATGAACGCCATACTGCTCTATTCTTTTCTTTTTTCAAAAATTACAAAAATGTAATTTTTGACTAGCCTCTCATGTCGTTAATATTTATATTGACACATTATTACATTTAGGACATGTGCTTTAAATTATATCCTTTAAAGTTTCTTAACAATTCACACATTTTCTGTAAAAACGAGTTGAAAATTCTGCATAAATGCTCAAACGTCATTTTCTCAAACGACTCCAGATTGTTTCTTCACACTTTTCGTATGGCTAGTGTTATGTGCATTGTTTAAGTTGATATAAAATTAATTTTGCTGCATTCTTTTGTTTGTTTGTTTTTTAAAAAATACACTAATGTATTTTTTAAATCTCTTATGCCGTTAATATGCACATTTTCAGCAACTTGTATACATTATTACATTTGAGAATGGAAGTACTTTAAATGACTCAAAATGTAGTTTTTCAAAAACATGAAATATTCCAGTAAAAAATTGCTTCAATTTTCCCATTTACAGAAACACACGTTTCTAATCTCATGTGCATAATCTCTGCTCATTCTTTCCGATAGTGGAATGATAACGGAAGATTTTGGAAGTAAAATATATCAAAAATAATATGTGAGGAGATGGAATATTGGTGATATTCACACTATTAGTTCAGTTTTCTGTTTGAAATCTGGCTACATCACGAGTTAGAGGAAGTAATTTACTATACAGCAACAGGATTTATCCCCTTTTTCGTTACCAGGGCCCGGCAATCAGAGTTTTCTGGCGCACAATATAACTTTCTCTTCTGACAAAGATTGAGAAGAGGGATAAAGTACAATAAATTTCACAATTTGAAATTCCATTAATTATATTAACATTATATAATATATATATTAAATCAAATTTAAAAATACTTTCTCTGCTATTATTTGTATTTATCTCTGACAGGAATGACAACAATGGTACACACAGAGAGTCAAGGACGAACATAAAAACTTTGAAGCACTCTGTTCGAAATCTTCTTGCGGAGCACATAGGGTCGTCAGCAATTCTGAATTAGTACAAGACAACATATGCTTATTGCTAAAAAATAAAAACAAATTTAAATAAAAACAATTTTTCAAAATTAATCAAATAGGCGTTGGGAAAGAAAGAATTTCAAGACAATTGGTACATTTGGAAAATTTTGTAAAATCAGCAAAATGTGTAAAATACGTAATACAGTACAAAATATGTGACGAAAAATTTAGATATTTTGTTAGGATTGCAACAATTCGCAGAGATCACAAATTACAGATCAGTACATAGAAAGACAAAACATATTACATTAGAACCCAGACTTCAGCCATGAGATTGTTGCACAGGTCCATGAAAGAGAACTTAGATGTTACTGAAGATGTTTTCTACATTTGATTAAAGAAGTACATTTATCCGATTTCAGTGTACGATATGGCATTGGATTCAGGATGCATCTTGCCAGCGCTTCTTTACCCCTTTTTCAAATTTGTCGGAAAGTTCATTTTTAAAAATTTCGGCTATTTTACTCGGAAAATGGGATTAACCAGGTGAATTCTATCAAGGAGACAAACACCATTTTGAGATCAAAAATAGAGTCGTAAAATAAAAGAGTTTGTGCATACTCTCTGCTCATTCTTTCCGGTAGTGGAATGGTAATGAAAGATGTTAAAAGTAAAATATATCTAAAATAATATGTGAGGAGATAAGACTATTGGTGATATTCACACAATTAGTTCAATTTTCTTTTTGAAATCGGTTCCAAGTGGGAATCGATATTTTGAGTAATGCCTCAACCAATTTTTGATGGTGTTCGAAGAAAGATGGGAATATGTGAACAAGATAGTTTTATACTACTGTTAAAGATACGAGACTGCCTCTGTTACAACATCTCTGCTTTCATATGTGGGGTAAAAGTAAAGAGGAAAGTATAAACGGACTGCCTAGAAGCTTGCCTGCCTGTTTGATCTCCTCACATGCGGCAGAGCCTGGCCGTCGGGGCTGACCGTACTGCCGCGCAGCACAGCAAATATAGTAGATTTTTTAATGAAACATGGCTATGTTTATGAATGGCAATTTCTTATACTTTTTTCTGGAACTATTTTTTAACTATTTCTATTGTTTCAGTTTTTTGTAGCCTGTTTGTAACCGTTTGTTGGTAACATTTTCAACATTACCTGTAACTTGGTTTTGGGCAAGTGGCACCAAATTTCTCTCCCCGAATCCCACATGCATTTCAAAACTTTCTTTGACATAATACACTAATTTTAATAGTGAAAATAACCATTGTCTTACCTTGAGCTCTTTCACAACCCCATTCAGCACTACAAGAGTGTGTTTAAGTGGGGTAATAAATATATTAATATTTTACTGCTTGGATGCCTTTTGGGAATACTTTGGCATGCATTTGCCAAACTGGAGTGTGTGGAGCTTTTGGAAAATGGAGTACACTGGAAACTAGAGTACTATGAACATCCTGATTTGACATATTTAGCAAGTTAATGAGAGGTTTTCTTGTGAAATGACTGCATAATCAGGGAGTAGTTTATGGTATTGTAGCCACAATAATTGATAGTACAAGAGTGCAATATCATTGTGCAACTTTATATACTATTTACTGTGCCATTTATATTTTCAGTGTACTACATTCCTGTACTACAAAAGTACTACAGTGTACTACAAAAAATCAAAAAGTTCTATTTATTACCATAACTATCCCTGTAACATGTACCACATCCCGTTTTAATAGAGAAAAAAAGGTATAGTTAGAATAGGCAACTTACTGAAGACTACTTAGGGTTATTATCAATTATGAATTTCTTATTTTTTAAAGCATCACTAACTTTTGAAAGCTAATTTAATTAAACAGCTAAATAAAATGGATGCATTGCATAAATATTAATATCATTGGACTGTTAGAAACAATTAAGTAGGTCACAAAAATTACCATGTATATGTAAATTAATAATCTTAAATAATTGTGGTATTTATTTTTTTCAACATAAATCTTTACTGACAGATAAATCATGAATAAAATGAATGCCATCTCAAAATCATTAACACAAGTCAGCAGATAACTTTCAGAAGACCACAGATAACTTGTAATTTTATGTTTTTCATTTGCTCTTGGTGCGCTTTAACATCACTCACGCGTGCACTTTCTGATAATAACTCTTATTTAGTTTAATAGTTCACCAAGTTAATATTCGTATCTAGATGAAAATCTAGTTTAATTTCAACAAAAAATGAGACATACATTATTGAACTGCGAATTCTTCAACCCCGCGAGAACTGAATGACAACAAAGGAAACAAAAGCGGGGGAGTTGATCGGAATGATTATTTCATAAGTTGGCTATTCTGACAGGAAATCCTTTTAGTTGCCATATTGCGAATCTAGAGCGGCCCAATACATGGCTTAGACTATAGTGGACACTCTATGAAGCTGATGAAGTCTAGACACAACCTGGTTCAACACAAACACTTCGTGAGAAATAGAATAGTAGACATGTGGAATCTCCTTTGTATCTAATTAAATGTAATGTGAAAATGAATGCCAAGATGAAGGCCATTGTTACATGATGTGGGTTCAACGAGACCATACAGAATCTGGATTTTATACCTGGCAAGTGAAAATCTGCAAGATGAAAATGAAAATAAAGAAAAAAAAAATTGATTAAATATATGCATTCAACATCAAACCATAGAAAAGAATAATAAAAAAATATTTCTTAGAAAAAACTTCCCAAACTTCGAAAGATGCCACTCTCTTCCACTTTACTCAGGAAATGAAGGGTCAGTGATGTACGAGTTCGCTGTTCACAACTTGATCTGTGAACATTAAACAATGCTCATTTCAAGTAAGGATGTGCCATTAACAGCTAAGCTGTTATTTCTTAACAGTTAACGTTTAATAACTGTTACGCGAATTAACGGTTATTTCATTTATCCCATTATTGGCTGTTATCGGTTGATATTCATAGAACTCCAATCTATTGGGTCAAACCCAAACTACTACAAGCATTCGCGACAACCCTTTTGTACGACAACAGTTTCACAGCTGCTAATGAATCGTGATTAACAAGTGTTCAAATTATAGATTCATTAATACACAATTCATCATTATTACAAATCATGTGCCACAATATTTTTATATTTTATGGTATTATGTATAAAACAATAAGAAGTTTGTCCTTGAAATTAAATCCGTCCAATACGTTTGTTAACTTCTTTTTGTCCCATTACAGCTTATGTGAGATCCACTAAGATTTCCCTAAGTCTGATAGAATACAATGAGTTATGGTCAAATAATTCACATTATAATATTTGATATTCAACAGTCATTACCACTTTAGTTTTAGGTAAGCAAAACACAGTTTCTACTTCTCATTATTTTTGGCACTCGTCACTTCACTATGAACATGTTGCATATTCGAAAGAATATTTGCAACCTGATCACGAATCACTGCTATTTTAGCAATATTCTAAACACATTTGCTACTCATCATATTAACTATTCTTCCTTGGCAGCTCATCAAGTCTCGTTCATATCAGCTGTTTCTCTGTCCCTGCCTAAAAATGTGTACGGAAGTAGTGCAGGCAACCGCCATAAGGTAGCTGCACAAGCGTTACGGTGCTACCAACATTATTCGTTTTGCCTGGTTTAACTCATAACAGTCGCCACAACTGATTTAACCCTTAGCAGACGGCCACGTTAGGTTGCTGATCATGGACGTGTTATTTTGCAACTGTTATTAATAACCATTATTACGAGTCCACTGTTATTCTGATAACAGTTATTGACGAAAAGCTGTTAAACCCATCTCTAATTTCAAGTACATTTGTCAAAGAAACAGAGGGTATTAACAAATGTGGTACAGTTAGAAAATCTGGTGACATGGAAGGGAATATTCTTAGGTGGTGTCATATGAAACAATAAGAACTATGCAAAATTTTCAGAGGGTCTAAAAAGTCAGATGTCACAGCATGGAAGAACTAAAAAGAGAAAAACATTACAGAAGATGATTACAACAGTGACAAAAACCATGATTATGATGACTTTACAGAAGGAGAAAATGATAGGCACCGAGTCTTAACATTTTCATCAACAAGGCAATTTTCTAGTCAATTAGACAATTTGCTATTCTATTTTTGGCTAAATAGCAAGAATTAGTTTAAAATTTCAAAATTAGCTGAATAAAAGTTCTTTCTGCCTCTTCAAAATTAAGGCGTTGTCTTACATTCACAGTAAATCTATATTCAGGTAAATAAAATATATAGATACTTGGGTATTTAGTAAACAATATTTTTTATCTCTGAATAAGCCAAATGGACAGTAAAATATTGCGCGAATACTTAATTGCGAGAATTAATATGGATTTTAACACTACATTGCACCCGTGCATACTCCAAGTAACTGCCACAAGTGTGTCCTGCCACAAGTGTATACATATATACATATATTAATGGTCTTTGACCTAGTAAAGGAAAGGGCGCACATAAATACCCATTTTGGTTATCAATACAAGTTTAGTTCAACTATCAGCAGAGCACTTCATTGAATCCACAAACTTAGTGGATTGATTTACAAACCATGCCCAACAGTTTAATGTTAATAGTATTTATTCTAATAATAAAAACACTGATAAATAGTTTACCTCTAATTTGTGATTGAAAGGTAACTCCTTAGCTGAATATAAGTTCTTTCTGCCATCAAAAGCTGGATTTCGGTCAGGAAAATGTTTACGTCTGAATTCCTCCACAACTTGCCTAAGCAATACAAATTACATATTACAATTGCACAAAAAACAGTTTCTTTCTCTCCAAAAACAAAGGTAAAACTTTAAATTCTTTACGAATACCTCATGAGTTTCTTTGGTTTGTCTGGATCAATAGAAACATCATAATGAAGAGCAATCTTGGTGGTAAGACTCTTGATATTTAAGGTAAGATGATTAGTACGAATTCTAGTTTTTCTTCCAATTGTTCCAGCTACATCAATACGTGCTCTGGTAGGAATTTGTAAACCCCCTGGAAATAATCAGAAAAAAGCAGATACTTCCATAAGTAAACTCCGAGCTTATATTCATATAATTACTTTTACTAAAATTAACAAAATATGAAAATGCTATCTGCTGTTACATTTCAAGATTTTCAAATATTCATATTCAAAAATATACCCAGCATGTTCTCAAAGATTGCAAATTTGACTAGAAAAATCCTTCAACATTATGACTGTAAATACACATTGAAATATCAGTGGCATTACTGACAACAAGTGGTGTTAAACTACTTTCAAAACAAGTTAAAATGTTATGAGCAAGTTAAAAACACGTTAGTCAATAATGAAATTTCCTACAATGGAAAATAATCTGGAAGATTAAGTTTCAGTTGAATGAGGCCATCAATCTCCTACATACATGTGAAATGAAAAAATCAATCTGTCAACATTTAATTCCTTGTCCTAAACCCAACCTTTTCTCAAGAATTCAGACACCTATTACCTTGTTCCTCCCTGAGCAGAAACTTTAATCAACTGCCTTAATCTGAATGCATTATGAAGATTTTCTTGTTGATACATACACTGTAGCATTAAATAAATAATTTGCACTAGCAAGAAATGATTTCAATTTTAACACATCGTCAGCTATAACTAATAGTTAGTTTAAATGTTCTAAATTATTTTTGTATTCTTACAATGGAATATTTATATTATGGTTAATCATTCAATTTTGTTTTATGTTTGTTGTAAATTACATAACAACAATTTGGTAATTACCTCTAAATGGAACTATAGCAGATGCACCAGCTCCTCTAGCATCTCCTGATGTTGGGTGTTGCTGTGAAGACCTTTGCTGAGGAGGCTGACGTTGCTGTTGAGGCTGCTGTACTTGCTGATAGGCTTGTGGTTGTGGTTGTGGATGTGGTTGTGGTTGTTGTTGTTGCTGCTGTTGGTAGTGTTGTTGTTCTTGAACTGGTTGTGGCTGCTGTTGCCTTGGTCCTCGCCCCTTTGGTGGTACACCTGCACTAGGAACACCTTCACTAGGTGATTTTGCACGTGGAGATCCTCCTGGTTGACTGATGGCTGGCAGACTTTCAGCAAGTGCTTGAAGTCCTCCTAAACCAGGAGGCCCAGCACCTCTACCTCTTCCTCTTCCACGACCTCTTGATGAGATAGGAGTCCCTAATTGTGGGAAATTTTCTGCAGCAGCTGAGCTTCCTGAGCTACGAGACTGCTCTTGAGGTTGTGGGGTAGTTTGTTGTCGTTGAGGTTGCGGTTGTGATTGTTGTGGTTGCAGTTGAGGCTGCTGTTGAGGCTGCTGTTGAGGCTGCTGTTGAGGCTGCTGTTGAGGCTGCTGTTGAGGCTGCTGTTGAGGTTGCTGTTGAGGTTGCTGCTGCTGTTTCTTTTGTTTCTTCTTAGAAGTTTGCTGCTGTTGTACTTCACCTTCCTGCCTCTCAGGAGGCTGGCTAGGAGGTTGTGATGGGCCAGGCTGAGCCTGATCTCCTGCTGGAGGTTTCCCCTGTTGGGATTTTTCTGAAAAGACATCAATATTTAAATTCCAAAAAATAAAAAATTTAATTTAATTAATTTTTTCCTAAATAACACAATTGTCAAACTTCCTTTCAACTGGAACATTTTAAGATTTTGCTAACTATAGAATTAAAACCCTTGAGTACTTGTGCAGCCCAGTTATTTTAATTTTGATGGTATGCCACCTCCACCAAGTTTAGAGAGGTGGGGGCATCAGCAGCTTGAAATAACAAGTTTCTTTTAGCACCCAGTCTGTTTTCAGCTGCTTTAAGCTTTCCATACCAAGCATATTGTTGCCAGATAGTTTTAAAGTTTGTTGGGCTACAATTGTAACCTGTGCAAGCATTACTGTTAAGAGGTGCTAAAATTTAAGTTGGTCGTGCAGGCTATCTGAAAGACTATTTACTGTTGTCGTATACTATAGGGATACACTATTGTCGCAACAGTTAAATGACTCGCAATAAAAGTCAAAAATAAAATACTTGTTATGGTTTACTAGATCATTATTGAGTGGTTAAGACCAGAAATAAAACACGTAAGACACATTTGATCCCCTTGCAGGCCTTTTGAATTCTTTATGCCTGCTCTGATACCAACACAATAAATGTAACGTTTTTAAGAATTTGATTTCTTTAAGTTAAGATACAAGAAAATACAGTAATAAATGGCTCAAATAAGTAAAATTATTATATTTTGTTTAACTGATATGAAAATTACAATTTTGGAATGTTCATGTGAATTTATAATTGCCATCAGTCACTATTTCACTGGTACGTATCACCTTTTCTTTAGAAACACTTGCTTCATGAGTAGCAGTACCACTCATAGTGATAAGATGTATAAGGCACATTAGCTAACATCCTCAAAATGTTATGAAATATTCTAAATAACTTTCAGCAATAGAGGAAAATAACCTTAAAGTGCCATTTCATCAACACAATTCACATTATAATTTTACATCTAATTTTCAAATATTACATCTCATTTTCATATATTTCTCAAGATTTTACTGGACACAACTGTTCATAGCTTTGCTAGCTTTCACAAGAATTTCTGCAGGACAATATTCTTCAGTTTGTATGAACATACCAGTCAAACACGAATTATTCAATTGTAATTAAAGACAAATTGTGTTGTTTTACTGACATCATTTAGACAACAGATGATCATAATGCTTCTGTTCTCTTTTGCTGCAAGGCAAATTTAAAAATGTTTCCGAATTGTTGTTTTGGTCAGTAACAAAGAATTAAACCATTAAGTTTTGTATGAACCACAGGTGTTACTTGATGTTTTTGCCCCTCATGCAACATCTAACCTCCTAAGCCAAAAGCACTCAGAATTGGAAGCCCTCCGGGCAAAAAGCAAACTTAATGTCTTAGATACATAAATAACTATTGTGATAAAACTTAGCTTACTCCAAATTGTACCCAGGAGACAACACAAGTAGGTTTGAATGCCATACATCCTATTTAAATAAACATGCTGAAATAACAGAGTACTTGTTCAGTAAGTTTTCACGAAACTTGTACTGAATAAAAATTTGAAACTTACAGTGACCAACTTGGGCTACATACATAGCCGACATGATTGTTTGTGTTGCAAAATGGGAAACGTCCTGCACGGATAATAACAGGCATACAGTGCTACAAAACCCAGCCATGGAAATTTAGTGAGAGATGGCAAAGAGTACAAGATGGTGCTTTATAAATGCTGTCTTATAAAGAAATATTTTGGATTTCAATTTATTACATATTAATGTTTTTCATTACTTTTTAAAACAATGTATATTGGAGTATTAATTGTTTAAGGATTATCATGGGTATGAAGTGTACTCACGTCAGTAAATTTTCATATTTCAACCGCAGAAGGCATTTTTTTAAACAATTTGAAAATTCAGTAGTAGCTCAAGTCTATAAAAAATTAATTGTCAAACAGAAGGATATCCATTATTATTGTTTTAACTTTTACTTTTTGACATCAATTGGTTGAACTTCACTTTGGCTTGGCCACTCCATGCACCCTGTCAAGGATGCAAAATGTGACAACATTCCTCACCAAGTGTTTTAGCACAAAAATGCTTCAAAATTTTATATTACACAAACTCATGGTTGTTTCATGTATCTAATTCATAAGGTCAAATGGTTAATTTTGCCATTGCTATGTCTGAAGCAAATGAAGTCAATTTGCCCATAAAAGTATGCAAGCATAAATATGTAATGGGATTTTGCAATTTCCAGAAGTAAGGAGACACCTTATTTACTTTTATGACAACACCTTTGAATAAAAAAAATGTGTGCTCAAGCAAGCAGAGTGACCACACACTATCGCAGAGTTCAACAAAATTTTATCAGTATTCAGTCCACATTGTGACAATTACCAAGGGACAAACAAATTAACAGTAAAGAGACTCAAAACAGAAAACAACTTTACATTTCATATGCACCATTTTTCAAACATACCTTTAAGGAATGTTCACAACAATAAAAAATCTAAGAAGGATTTTTGTATTTCTGCTGTATTCTATGACCATCTGTAGTGGAATCCATTGTGTGGGTGGTTCATGTGTCCAATAATTGAAATTTATGTCAGTTTGGAGTTTTATTTCTCTACCCTCAGGGCTGAATACTTTTACAACACCCATTGCATATTACATTATGTACAAACACAACTACACAATGTATTAAAACTACTTACATGCAAGTGTGCTTGAAGCACACCTTACCAATCAACAAACTTGATGTATATAAATCCAATTATTTCTATAATAATAATACATATTATAATTATAATTTTTTTATAATTTAATATAATGTATAGTTTATATATTTTCTATAATTTAATATTTTTATAATAATTTAATATTATAAAAAAATTAATTTTGGTATTGGATTTACATATATAAAATTTATGATTGGTAATGTGTGCTACGAGCACTCTTGCCTGTCATTAGTTTTTATACATTGTGTAGTTGTGTTTGTACAGTGTAATATGCAATGAGTGTGACACTGAGTAATTAGTGTATACATTTAAACATGTAAATGTATTCTGCCCTGCGGATGGAGAAACAAAACTCCGAAACATCGGCTGATATAAATTTCAATTATTGGACCAATACCCATGAACTACGCAATATTACTTGTTCTAATGATTAATCATCAAATGTAGGACTCAGCATTAAGAAATAGGACATGCTGTTTGCATCACTGCAATACATTTTGGAGATCATTAAACCACTTACCTCACCATTCATGCCAAAGAAAAACAGTGATTACTAACAAAAGAAACAGGTTTGACGTAAACAATCCAATTTTTTTTATAGGAAATTTGAATGGAATTAAACTGGAATTTTAAGCAACACACTTACAGTTCACAAAAGATCTAAAGTTTACTCTATGGTATTATTTCACAAATGTGTTGAAAACAAATTAAAAGTGCATGCACCATGTACACAGCATCACTTCATAAAACAGTAATATCACAGCGAAAGAAGAATTGTTTAATCTAGCAGACACTGAGCAAGTACATATTGTCTCATTTCTGGGTATATACACACGAGAAAACAGTATATTACTTCACATATGTTCATATGTGAAGATTAGAATGGAGAAGAAAATGGTCCACGTCAATAGCATTTCGGATTATTTGGTTGTCTACCTTTAAATAAAATTAACACTTATTTAAATACTTACTGCCTTTTTTTCCCATTAGTCCTGTACCTCAAAACTTATTCACTTAATAATTTCCCTAATCGTTCTTTTCGAATTTTCTACCTTAAAGTAAAATCGCATGCAAAACTATTACTATTTAAATACGCTTCTTCGAAGAAATTGTTAAATACTGCTGCGAAAAGCTCTGCAATCCAACACTTCATTAAACACGAACTGCACAGTAAGGTAACGCTGTGTCGATGGAGTAATACACACGCACACCTTCAATCCTACAGCGTCCTTCAGATAACAAAATTCAACTTCCCGTGCCGATAGAAAACTGATTGGAGCCACCCTGCATCATCACGCATCATACCCCGTCACGTGACTGAAAGGTGACAACTGCATAGAAGACGGCACTATTCTACATTCGAGATATCGGCGATATAACACACACTGAACCACTAAAATCTGGTGTCGAAAGAAGATGATTATATAAATGCGAATAATCAATTTATTTGACACCAATCATCTTCATCTTGCAAGGAAAATGGAATAGTGGCACAACGCACCCCCACACTTATGTGACTTCACGAAGATTGTCTTCACGGTTAACGCGTTTTACAATGGAAAAAAATAACATTTTCAAGTTTTATATCTTCACAGTTTTCTTTACTTAAAAATTTGTATTTAAATAAATTACTGCTTTCCGTGCTGATTACGTGTTTTAAAGATCGATTTATAGTAATGGTAACACTGGCGCTACTTGTTTCTGAGTTCACGATATAAACGTGGGAATCACAGGGCGGACGTCACGTACTTCTAGAACGTTCTATAACGTTCATAGCATTATCACAGTCCAATAACATTTCGTAACATGTTGATATACTGTGGTGGCATTACGACATCATTAGTCATCACTAGACTTCGGCTCTTTAGGTCCTAAAAAATGTGATTTTAAGGGCGTAAAAAGTAGGGAAATAGGTCTTTAATAGGCATTATAAATAAACAAATTTTATGCATCACGCCATGCAAAACACGATGATTTACTAAACACAATGTTTTATTTCAAAACACACTTACATGCAGCATGATAGAAAATATAATATTGTAAATGAACAATCACTCTAAAGGGAAAATATTTGCTTTTTTACTATAAAAAATCTGTGTCACCGACAATTAAAATATAAAGGATAAAATTATGTCTTACCGTGAATTTTATGAATTAATGCAAAAATTTTATTTTTTAAATAACAGATTCAATTTCCCTTTTTGCCGTAATTTTGTCCACAATAAATAATAAGAAGCATATTAAGATGATGTGGAATAAGTTTGTCTTTTGTTGGTCAGAATTTTCTTAAATGCTGAAAAAGATCTCTCAACGTCTGCGGTGGTGACTGAAATATTTAAAAAGAGAAACCATATGCGGATTAAAACCTTGCCTCACATCAGCTTAATTGAGAATTGCCTCACGTCCGCTTAAGAAGCCTGATACATCTTTCAGAACCGTGTATCCAGGATTTTTGGTGAGCACCATTTGTAGTTTTTTGGAAACAATTTTCCCAACCTCACCAACTGCTTTCTTTAACTGACTTTCTGCTATTGTAAATATTGATCCAGTGAGACTAAGCTTTGATGATTGTAATTGCTCACTAGTATCCAGTGGCGTAGCGTGACTCACACGTTTGGGGATGCTCAACAATAACACACAAAATGTCACTATCAACTACTTCGTCTAACAGGCGAACGCAACACAAGGCAGATACACTGGGACTACTTCCACGATCTCGACTGCTTACGACGGTGTAGGCGCTTCCCACAAAATCCTCACAGCAGTCAGAGCTGCCGATGTCTTGAAAGCAAATTATACAATGGCTCAGCTTTAATTCTTATACGCGAATGGCAATAAGACCATTTGTTAATTTATACATTGCAGACTTAAATAATATGTAATCTATTTAAGAGATAATACAATTTCTTGGATATTAATTAAGAAATAGTAGTCAGGCACTCTTTCTACAGTTTGTACCCATGACCAAGCGGGGACTCCCGAGTGAGAGAGAGAAAGATAATTTACTGAACGCCTGAAGTGTGCTGCGCTCTCGTGCACAAACGAGCTTCTTTCCGCAGTAGACGCTAGCGTAAAGCAGTCGGGTTTCTCTGGGCCAGGGGTGAAGAGGGGAGAGGGGGACCTCGCCATCTGCGCATGCGTCATTGCTCGTCGCAATCTGGCGGCAGACGCTTAAGTATTTTAGCATCCAAGCAATCAGAGGCCAGCTTCAACAGCCCGCCGAATTCAATCATAGGAAATCAATTTTAAATTAATACAAAACGTGTTTCGCTCAACAGACCACTTGTAAGATTATCAATACAGTATTTAAGGTTCTTATATACGGGGATGCTCAGCATCTCAGCGTCCCCTGACGCTACGCCACTGCTAGTATCTGCTAAAAAGTGAAATTAGCACGAATATATGACAGATCCTACCTCAAACCTTTCTCTCATAGGACATTCTGAGCAACCTTAATACACTGCGATTCTTCTCCCGAAAAGGTATTCACAACTTCAACACTGTCAATGTAATACAACACAGCCTTCGGCCACCTACCGCATCGTGTAAAAATAGGCGCTGATAGCAAATGCAGATTGAGACATCTTTCTTTGTAAGCTTCAATTCTGGAACTTGACTTTAAAAATACTTTCTTTATGGAAGATGTTAAATCATTGATTTTGGGAAACCACTATATAAGATACATCTTACACCGTGTGGGAAACTGGTTTCGAACCTCCTCTGCTACTCGAAGTGCATGAACAGTGGTGTATATTGCTTTCATGCCCTGGGCTACCGCTGACTTTAGAAATAATCTTTGACTATATAACTATACATAATTTTTGATTTTGAAGTTTATCTAGTTTGTACTATTTTCATAATATTATATTATATATATATATATATATATATATATATATATATATATATATATACAGTAAAATCTGTCTAAACCGGAACCTGTACCAGCCGGAAACCTGCCTTAACCGGAAAATTTCTCCAGCCCGCGAAGTTAAATGGCATATTTACACGGCCTAAAACGGAATCCGTCCAACGCGGAAACGGAACGGTTTTTCATGTCCTGCAAGGCGAAAAAAACCTTCATAAAACGGAATTTCTGTTAATTTAATGCAGTTCGTAGAGAGACGGGAGATACTCTTATTGGAATGAATGCATCTGCAAGTCTGTTTTAATATCTCTGTCCATGTTGTGTGTTTCACACGTGGCCGCACAGTGAAAGAAATGTGCTCCTGCTGTGATCGTAGAATTCGACCTTGAGGTCATCTGCCTCTCACGGCGTAAGCCGGCGGGGAATTCCCTCTCTCCCGACTCTCTTAGCGTGGGTAGGTGTAAGGGCATTGCTTCAATTTACGGGTCTCCCTGTCTCGCGTTGGCAATCGTAACCCCTTGACCAGAGCCGAATTGCTCAAGGCCATGCGAGGCTGTCAGATAGACCTATACCGCGATTTTTTTAAACTTTGCCTCTCAAGGCCCGTCTTCACGATTAAATATGTCACGGTATTTCGCATCTTTCTCAGTCGTACCTCTAGATATCTCATGATCTCGACCGTATCAAGTAGCGCTTACGATCATGCGACTTCTAGCGGAAAACCGGGAAAGACGCGAAATGCCATGTGATACTCCATTGTGGCCATAGGGGCTTGAGAGGCAGAGTTAGAAAAATCGCAGTGTAGTACTCTGGACTGTGACGCATTGTGCGCTGAAAGAGTCTGCGAGAATCGGGTGCAGCCACTAGCCAGAGAGGTGATGTGTTTTTATGAGTTTCACAACCAGTTTGACAATGATTGAAAAACAACATAAAACTCTACATATTAAAATTTTTCAACTTAGGAAAACATTTGAAAAGGTGTTTGTAAGAGAGAAAGCCATAAAGCAAAAACTCTAGATTAATGTTGAAATAGTAACATTATTTAAACAAACAAGTCGTGAAATATTTCTTTTTACCTAATTGTCAGAAATAATTATGTTTAATATTAATTTATTGGTGATTTCTTCCATAAATGAGTTTTATGTTAGTATACGTTTTATAATTATAATAAAGTCATGTTACTAGTTTCAGGACGGAAATATCAACATAAAAAGTGTCATAAACGGACAATTCTGCCTAAAACGGAAACCTCCCTAAACCGGAAAATTGTTTTGTCCCAATCGTTTCCGGTTTAGACAGATTTTACTGTATATATATATATATATATATATATATATATATATATATATATATATGTGTGTGTGTGTGTGTGTGTGTATATATATATAATTTCATGAAACATTATCAATTTTACAATTTTTCCTTATACGAATGACGATTAAAAGGCTTCTCTAATAAACGCTGTACAATAACTAATTGTCAACAGATAAAGAATCCGAAGTTTGCTATGACATTTTGTTCAAAGAATCTTACATATTAACAAAAGTTAACTTTGACACTATCACATACTTAATATGTTGCAATTTTAATACTTAAAACTCACTTAATATGATCTATTATGTACACTCATCGCCAAACGTCTGTATTGCACAAAAGCACACATCTCGTTCGTGTCTGTTTGCTGCCCATTGCTTCCGCATTGCCTCCGCACTGCTCCGAACGCTATTCGATCCAGGCGCGGATCCAGACTTCTCTTTTGGGAGGGGTCACGTTAAGACCCATGTGCATTTATTTCGGAAAGGATGGAGGGAACGGAATGTAATAACATATTTTGGACGGATGTTATGCGTATATCAGATTGACTTTATTCCACTATAAATATATTAGAAATTCAATATACCAATATCTGGTATCAATCAGCTTACTATTGTTACGATCCTCACCCTTATCCCCTAGGGGTGGGGCGGGTGTAACTTTGGAATTTTGAACGGTAACTCCCATTTTTACAACAATATGTCAAAAATATGTCAATTTTATTCGGTACATTTGTTTAAAAAAAATTAAAGTGTATAAAGTTATCAACAATAACTTTCAAATTAGCAAAAATAACTTTCATTTGATGCAACGTGAAACAATTTGTGAAGACACTTGTATGAGAAAAACATGTAAATGTCTGTAATGAAAAAATGTATTTTGTCGTTGTCGGAACGTTGTCGGAAAGTAGAGTTGTTTGTGTGATTTTCGTTCGTGTTTTCTTTACGAAACAATTAATGATAAGTGACTAAAGATATAGATTAAAGATAATGACTAAAGATATAGGGTTGCAGACAATGTCCCACTGACTCTGCCACAAAACCTAAAGCTATAGTGTTGCAGAGAATGTCCCACTATGTCTCATAACTTCTAAACGGTTCACGATATCGAAAGGTACTTTTCGGTACCCGAAATGCGGAATCACGAGTCAAGTAATACGCCGTAGAGACAGAAATAGTAGCGATACGTAGTAATATACCGTGTTAGATAGGAAGAGACTATTGAAATATTAAACAAAGTAGACATGATAATGAATGAACTTCCAGGGTGAGAATTATTTGAAAGAAACAAAATTGTATCTTTTAAAAGTATTGATACAGTAGTGACTCAGATGGACTACAGATTTCAAGATTTCAAAAACTTTCATTTTATTGAATTTCTTGACGAAAAGCAGTTTTCCACTTACAAAGCGTCCTTTCATTAAGAAAAGTTTTCTTTCCTAATAAAACAATATCCATTTCTTGACAGAGAGCAACCTCGAAATGAACTGACAAATGTATACATTAATACAGCAAAACATAATAAACAACATGCTTGCAGTTGTTTTGCTGAAGTATTTGTTAGACAAATTGGTCTAGAAAAATATATCAAGAGACAGTTTGGTTGATACAACTCAGTCTAACTTTCTCTTTATATAAAGCATTATCTGAAAAGAATATGATTACATTAAAGAGCTGAGACAGTCCTGAGAAATTCCATGGGAAATAAACTGTGCAGAAACGAAAGCTTTAAAGAACAAATTATTGACGTTTTTGTTGAATAAAAAAACAATGAATGGAGCTAATTTACAAAAATATGTAAGATAAGAATACCCAACTGCATGACTTTAGCTTCGCCACTGTATTTTAGGTGTCAGGCACAATCCTCGCTCATCAGTGAAAATAAAATTCTCTAACTATAATTCTTTTCGACAAATCTTTACCACTAAACCTATGTTGATAGCCTTAACTTGTGCTGAAAGCGGCTTCTTACGTTCTTACACAACCAGAACGGGCATCAGACTTCAATGATCAAATTAGGTTCACCGTTACTGATTACATTAAGCATTTTTAGGTTAAATAAACATAGAGTTCGATACGAATTACGATTGGATTGTGTAATGGAAACTGAATTCCAACAAATCCCTGAAAGCAAAATTGTTGCCAATTTTATATACGTAGGTCATTCAATAATTAAAGAGACAAATTGGTCTGGAGAGAAAACAGTGGGTAGGACGAGTTTGGTAATTTTAGGACTTTGCGTTGGCATCACTAGGATGAACCCTGACCATCTGAAGGATGAACATTGAATTTGAACTCATGCGGTGCGTGTGTTTCGTGTAGTTGTCCAGTAGTTGTCTTTCGAGGTATTGGTTAGAATTTTTGGAAACTTATCGCTGGAGGATGGGTCGGAGCGAGCCAGAAGATAGCATTTCAAGTGAAAATGATATTTCACTTAGTAACCATTTATTTCATTACTACTGGGAAGAAAATCGCCTGAAATCTTTCATTAACTGGCCATACAGTGACAAAAACCAATTGTTGTGTTCATAACCTCAAAATTAAGATG
Organism: Acheta domesticus; assembly: GCA_031308135.1. Lineage (NCBI taxonomy): Eukaryota > Metazoa > Arthropoda > Insecta > Orthoptera > Gryllidae > Acheta > Acheta domesticus. The sequence goes on along the minus strand of JAHLJT010000631.1, from coordinate 86,588,754 downwards.
AACGATGGCGAGTCCACTTGAAAATTCCACATTGATTGAAGAACATTCTTTGATTCGTTTTCAACGTGCTGAAGGTGACAAACAAGCTAATATATATTCTAGAATGATCATAATGTATGCTGAAAGTTGTAAGAACTGTGAGAATTTTTACAATTTGGTGGAACAGTTCAAAAATGGTCGAAGCTCAGTGACTGACAAACATCGTTCTCGCCACATCAGCAAGAAAAGTCATGTTGACTGAAATTGGGGACGCTGTAGGTGCGTTTTTTGTGATTATCATGAAGAACAGTCTTTAGTAAACAGCCAATATTGTTTAGATATGTTTTTGAAGAAGGTGAAGCCAGTCATGAGAGAGAAAAGTCATGGATCTCAGAGGAGAGATGTGATTCTCCAGCAAAACAACGCACGTCCTCACACTCCACAACAAACCCGTGAAACCATTGACAAAATGGGTTGGGAGGTACTGCCTCATCCCCCTTACAGCCTCAATTTAGCACCATGTGATTTCCATTTGTTTGGCCCACTGAAGGAGGCATTACGTTGGGAGAAGTCCCAAGATAACGAGGTTGTCAAAAAAATTTGTGGGAAATTGGTTCAAACACCAAGATAAAAAGTACTTTGCAGCCGTCATACAAAAGCTGGTAGCCCTTTGTAACAAGTGCCTAAATGTTGGTGAGAAATATATTAAAAAGTAGGAGAAGTCCTGTTTTGTAAAAATAAACATTTATTTCTCCAGACCAATTTGTCTCTTTAATTATTGAATGTCCCTCGTACATACCATTATTATTACTACGTTAAGCTAGTTCTATTCCCATTGAACAACAGTTGTGACTTTTAAGCTGAGTACATGTGTTGACGTCTTTTTTCCCACAATTCTTTCGTTCAATTAATGACAAATATTCACATTAAGTTGCCAACACCAGTGACGCGCACTGCAGGATTCCGACTTTAGATATGTTACTTGTTTCGATTCATTTCTTTGTACTAAAAATATTTTTAAACTCATCTTGATAATATGTTTTTATTCAAAATATATTCAAATTTCTACATAAATTCATTAGTTTCAGCACTGCTAAAATTTTAGACATTTCTAGAATTGTCTGAAAATATCTGAAAATGTCTCAAAAAATGTTTCGGGCAGTCCCGATTCTGAAACGACACTGGAAAGGTTATTAGTTTCTCAGAGTTTTTACATATGTTAAAGTTTCTCACAAAATTATGTCGGTTCATCATTGGGGGGGGGGGCATGACCCCCGTGACCCCCCTTGGATCCGCGCCTGATCCGATCGTAAAGAAACTGCTCGGGAAATCGGCAACCTAAGCCTTTTTACTTTCCCGTATACGTACGTATATACGGAGTAATATGCGTAGTATAGGGAAAGTTATGCAATGCTGCGGGAAAAAATGTTGAATTTCCGGCAGAATTATGAGGCATTGCTGGGCCTTGATAACGAAAAAGTGGATCAACCCAGTTGCTAAATTAAGAAAAAAAATCCCATAACACGTGGTGTAGCGAGAATTCCAAGTTTTGTAACTCCTTGATACCGAAAACGAAAAACCAATTGAAAGCAAAACGTCCGTCCGTCCGTTCGTTCGTCCGAAATCCCTGTCCATTTGGCCTGAGTCGAAGCTCTGAGATTTTGATAAACGTTCATTAATTTTTGGGGGTATTTTTCATGAAACCCCCCGAAAATTTTCAAAATTTTTTCAAAAACAGCTCCAAATTGTTTCTTCAAATTTCTTGTAAGAATAGAGTAAAATACACTTATTAATGTGGCATATAGGTCTCATTTTCACGGTTAACTCTGAATTTTCGAAACTTTCAAAAGTTTGGGTTTTTTCGGCGTCTTCCCACAAGTACAAAATTGAAGGTAGAGATTTTTCCTCCAAAAAAATTTGTTCTCCAAATTGAGTTCTATCGTTAAGGTCTTGTACATTTTTTGAAAATTATAGTAGTTTTCGCGCCATATTGAGTGGAATATTTGCAATTTTTAAAAAAATTACGAAAACAAGATTTTCTCGAAAACGGCTCCAAATTTTTGCTTTAAACTTTTGGTAGGGATAGTGCTAAATGTACTCTATGAAATGACATAATTGCCATATTGCTCTATTCTTTTTTTTTCTCAAAAATTACAAATATGTAATTTTTTGACTTGTCTCTCACGTCGGTAATATTTAGATTAGTGGCGATTTGTTCACATTATTATATTTACGAGTACATGTGCTTTAATTAATGTCAAGTAAAGTTTCTCGAGAACTCAACCGTTTTCTCTGAAAACTACCTCAAAATTTCGCATTTTCAGAAACTCTCAAACGCCATTTTCTCATAAAAGGTACCAAACTTTTTCTTCAAACTTTTGGAACGGAGAGTGCTAATTGCACTCTTTTATATGACTTAAAATTCAATTTGAGGTATTTTATTGTTTTTGCAAAAATTACACGAATGTAATTTTTTTGAAAGATCTCTCACACCTTTAATATATACATTGCCAGCAATTTGTAAACACTATTGTATTTGTGGGTGTAAGTGCTTCAAATTACTTCAAATGAAGTTTTTCGAAAACTCAACAATTTTCTGTGAAAGAGAACTTCAAATTTCACATTTTTAGTAGCGCTTAAACGCAATTTTCTTAAAAACGGCTCCAAATTTATTAAATAATTCTGCCATTTATGACGAGGTTTTACTGTTCTTTAATATTTTAAAATTAACATTTCCGTTCTAGCATTAGGAAACCGAAAAATTAAGAAAATGTACCTTGGGCGGCGATATATGGCAGCTGGCAAGAAGAGTATGTGACAATTCCGAAAAGCTAGCCGATACCGAAGGAAATAGAAAACTAAGACGGGAAAGTCTGTGACATTCTGTAGCACCACTAGTTTTTTTATAAGCCCTTGGCTGGCCCGTATCTTGCCAGTAGGAGGGGGGAGTGAATCATGCACGGTGTAAGATATTTCTTACATCCTGCAACGAACGCAGTTGCACGATGCGCATCCACGCACAATATACGAAGTATAAGACAGCACTTGAGAGGATCACCTACCACACTTGTTGATCTTGACAACCTCTCAAGAACACTTCACTCGGCATGGTCTCCACGTGAAACAGGTAAACAAAAACTAGGAACCATGCTTGTCACACACCTACTGGGAGCCCCTGCCCCTGCCATCACACATCCAATTCTCATCCATTCTTCGTCCTCTCTTTCCACACCCCTGTTGCCCACTCCATGTCTCTCACCAGCCTCTAGTCCTCTCTTACCCCCAGAGCCGTTTTAACAGCAATGGGGGCCCTTGGGCCTAGGTTAATTTGGGGGCCCCTTATTATTACTTTCACCGATCGATGCTGAAATTCTTTTACATGTATTTTCATCCCCAATTTTGATGCTGAAATGTAAAGAAAGTCCTGTCAATTCACACTGTATTTGGTATTTTTTTAAAATATTTTGAAATCATTAGTATTTCAATTTAACATTATTCAAACAAAAATAAATAAGTAAATAAGAGTAACAGATTTATAATTATATTGAATAACGTCTACAAATATGTTTCAATTTTTATTGAATTATACAATATAAAATTCAAACGCATCAACCAGCAACATTCCATATTATAAATATTATCCAATGATGCACGACACATCACTTCGTTATGCCAATTTTTTGCAAATAGTTTAATCATAATCACTTTTTTATACCTTATTTTATTTTATTTTCTGGAAAAAATAGCATTTAATAATGTCTGTAAGAACTTTCGGGGCCCTGGGCCCGGGCCCTTCGGGCCCGTGCGTTAACACGGCACTGCTTACACCCACCAAGTCCGTTTCCTACCCCCACATCTCTACTGCCCACTCCTCATCCTTCACCTGCTTCCACACTTCTCTTACCTTCTCCAGTTCCTCCTCCGGCCTTCATGCCTCGTTTACCCACTCCACTTCTTTCACCCTCCTCCACATCTCTCTTACCCTCCCTAGCTCCATCTCCTACTTCCATACTTCCTACTCCCCATCCCATCCATAAATACAACTTCCGTTGCAACTGAAAACTCACTCCTGTATATAACTTGTAGCAGCAAACATCAATAGGAAAGCAGACAGTATAAACAAATAAAAACTATTTTCACATTCTTCAGCAAAATGTACAGATGTTTATTTATTTATTTATTTTGTCAAAAAACAGTAAAAACTGTATATGACGTGTGGGGAAAGAAATTTATCTGCGCACATTTTCTTGAGGGCCAGAATTTTATTTTAAAAAAAAACAACGAAACAATGAATTTAGAAAATAATTATTTTAGAAAAATAAAGATATTTGAAAAAATTTTTTTTCCGAGTTATAGAAAATCAATTTCATCTGTAAATGAACTACAAGCAAAAGGAGTGCTCAACAAAACGTGCGCACAGTGAAGCTACATTTACGTCCAGAAGCCAAACAAGGGGCCATCTCAGTATTTGCTCAATGGATCAGGGAAACTGGACAAAAACCTGATCGAGATGGGGGTCATTGACCCGGAAGCTGAAGTACATTACTTGTTACATTACATTACATTACATTACATTACTTGTTATGTTGAAAATCAATCTCACTGATACAGAAATACTACTTGAGGAGAAGCTCAACCACATTTCAACATTGAGCTTTACAGAAAACTGGCTGACCAACGTACAATTAGATAATACACATATTCCAGGCTTCTCTTTAACTAGCAGCTCATGTAGAAATATTAACAATGCATATCATGCATCTGGTGGGACAAGCATTTTTTTTACACTATTAGTTTTGTTCCCTTCACCAATCACACTCATCTTATAAAAGAAAAAGACTTTGAAATATCCATCACTGATTTAACTTCAATAAAAACATGGGTTTTAAGCACATATCACAGCTCTACTGGGAATTTGAAAAGCTTCTTAAAAAATCTCGAAGCTATTCTAACAAAACTTAAAAAAAGCAGACAGTATAAAATTATTCTTTGCGGTGAGTTCAATATAAATTGCCTCATGAAAATATATCTAATATCATTCATCTATAAACATTCTAATATCATACAATCTACAAACAACCATAAATACCACAACCCGAATATCCAAAAATAGTAGCTCTGCTATTGATCAAGTAATAATAGATGCAAATAACCATAGTTTTTCTGTGTTTGCAACAGAAAACTTACCACAGGCTTCAGTGACCACACTGCTCAGATTTTAACACTTCAAACTGAATCAAATGAACAGACAACTTACCAAGAAACACTAACTATTCCCAAGGAAACATAATAAAATTCCAAAATTTACTCAGATTAGAATATTGGGATGAAGTATACAAGGTAACTGATACAAATAATAAGTTCAACTCATTCGTAAATATATACTTAAGACATTTCAAAGCCATTTTTTCTCAAAAACTCAAAAAGATCCCAAATAAAACAAATTCAGGGATCACCAAAGGCATCAAAGTGTCATGTAAAAGAAAACACGTGTTTAAAATACTAGCACATAACAAATGTAATTCCAACTTCTTTACATACTACAAAACATATAATTTGATTCGGCACAAAGGAGTAGGAACTTTCTGTGTTATTACGCAAACATCGCATAATCTCGTTAAGTCCCCGAGCAAGCAAAAGTAAGTAAATAAAGACATGTTTTTTGTGTGATGTGCCATAAACAGTAGATATTAGGATAGCGCCAAATTTAGAAAAATGTAATAACATAAAATGACGTCAATAGACAAGTGAATGGTATACTCCGTGTAAGAAAGTGAGCAAACCACGGTAAAACAGCTAAATAAAGACAGTTTCGAGGATTTTAAGGAGGGGGACACTTTGAGTTTCGCCGATAATTCGTTTAAAAGCCGTACGTGAGTGCATAACTGAATGAGGTCAAGAAAGCAATTTTCGTCGTAGAACAATACCGTGGACAAAGACGAGACACTGCGTTGTTTCAAAAGTTTTCCTGGCGAGTGCATGGGATCAATCAGACGGTAGACAGTTTCAGCTGAGAGCATGTCGGGTCTCCGAAATTTTGGATGGTGGGCAATTTTGATAAGAACGTGTCGGGGCTCGAACGTATGAGATGAGATTCTGAACTTTGATGTCGAATGAAATGACGGAGTTGCAGATCTACAGATTCTGTGAAGAAGGATGCAGCCGTGATTGGTGGCGGACTACTCAACGATGCCAAACTTCGAAAGGAAAGTGTGAAGTTTTTGCTTTCGATTGACTGGGGGCACAGTTTTATGACAAGGCCAAGTTTCTTTTTGAAGAACCATAAAAGTAGTTGATAACCATCTAAAGTAATGATATTTATACTTCGGTTTTTCTTTCTTGGCGTAAGGGGTGTGTCATCAAAATGGAATATCTCACGGTATTTCGCGTCGTTCTCCGTCGTGCCGTCAGGAGTCGCGTGATCGTCAGCACTGCTCGATACACTCGCGATCATGCGGCTCTTAGCGGCACAACCGAGAACGATGCGAAATAACGTGAGATATTCCATTTTATTGACACAACAAACGTATACAAAATGGCCATGCTTAAATGTAAACGCGCGCAGTATGAATGGATGTTGGAATGTTAGTTGTGTGTGTGTGTGTGTGTGTGTGTGTGTGTGTGTGTGTGTGTGTGTGTGTGTGTGTGTGTGAGAGAGAGAGAGATTTGTTGTTTTATGCTAAGTGTTTATTGTGTTTAAAGATATTTAATTGTATATGTTGCTAATAATATTATTCGGGAGAAGCGAAAGATTCCACAGCAGCAAATTAATAAATCCACACGCCATTGGTGGTGGCTTTAAGATTAAAATTTTCGTGTTTTATTTTTACGTAGTAGTATCCTGTAATTCAGATAAGCTCCGTAGTGTGTTCAGGCGGTTTCGCACCTGTACATTTTTTCTATACGATCCTATAAATTTTCTGCAATAGTTCAGAGTGGTAGTCACATGCTCGTGCATTCATAAATAATTAATATTCAATGGTATTGGAACGATAGGAGCTATATTATTTATCTTTGTTGTATGATATTGTTGAAGTAAGAAAACCGGAACCGTTTCAGTAGCACGCCAACGTAAGGCGAAATATAGCTTTGTTTGTTTACCTTTTCTGTTAATTAAATATTAAAAATATTTATTAAATCCCAGAGAACTGTCACAACTCAAACAGTTTCTCAACGCAAATAATGTCCTCACAAATGCACATCATGATTTCAGGAGTAACAGACACAGACATCTTCTTTTTACATGATATACTTGTTGCACTAAATCAGAAGGAAATTCCCATTGGCCTTTTCTTGGATTTGTCAAAATCCTTTGACATTATTGACCATCACATAATTTTAACAAACCTAGAAATGCTGGAGATTCGAGGCATTGCAGGCCAGTGGATCAAATCATATTTATCAAACCGTAGCCAAGTAGTTACCCCCCCCCCCCCAACACATTAAATAAAACAAAATCTCCTCATACTACTCCTGCCCTCAGATGATAAATTGTGGAGTCCCGCAAGGATCCTTGTGGCCAATTCTATTCCTTATATACATAAATAACATGCCTTTGGCTTGAAGGAATAACAAATAATTTTGTTTGCAGACGACACAAACATAATTATCAATAATATTCGGTATTCGGTCTTTGCTAGAATTGGACAAGCTGGAATTGCTAGAATTGGACAAGTGATCAATGGTTTCTACTTGTTCCTGGCAAATGGGGCATTTGTCATCTTGGGAAATTTTGAGAACCCCTTTATCATAATGTCGTGTTCTCAACGCCAGATCGTGAATAGCTATTAGAACTGCTTCCAATTCTGGCTTTATTCTTCCCCTTTTCTTTAAGTCTATGTACATCAGCTCGAAGGTGGGAAACATGGTGCATTATTAGCAGTTTTCTGTTTTTTCGATCCAAGATGCAAATGTCTTCCTCAGTCCAATTACTAGCCCAAAATTGTACTCGACTACAGGCACCGCCAAACTACCAAATGCAGATATTTTATTCCAGGAGTTCAGAACAGACTGTAGGCCAAGTCTCACTTTTGTGTAATACTCCTTGCGAATTCTCTCTTTCATTGTGTCGTTGAGATGGTCTCACATTCTTCAATTACCAGATATTTGCAGGTTTTACCTGGCTCAAGATCTTGAATCACAGTGTGCATATCAATTTCAATACTCTCAGACGTTGTCAGTTTGCCTCTTTTTAAATTGATTTTTGCACACTTGTCACTGCATGATACCAAACTTCATGCAGATGTCGCTGCTAAAGTCATTCACGACAGACAGCACTTGGGAGAGAATCGCTTCATTCTGAGTACACACTTTGGGATTATCCATGTAAAACAAATGTGATACGGGTCTTTCATCAGCAAGGAGCTTGTAACCAAAGTCACCTTGCGACAACTGTCTAAATCGTGGAATCAAACTAATGCAAAACAGCAGAGGGGATAGTGAATATCCTTGAAAAATATCCCTGTTAATCTGAATACTTCTGGTTACTATACTGCGATTTTTCTAAGAAGAGTCAGTTGTTCCGCTAGATTTCGCACAATCGCGACCGTATGAAGCAGTGCTTGCGATCATGCGACTTCTACCGGCAAGACCGAGAAAAGACGCGAAATGCCGTGACATATTCCATCGCGAAGATGGGATTTGAGTTATCTTGAGAGCTCTTCTTAGAAAAATCGCAGTATACTGCTTCCTTTCCGCTGCATATTAGTAACCTGGTTCTCCATGACTCCATGACTTCGTGTACTCCCTAGGTGGAGTTCAGTGGCGTAGCGTGACTTGCACGTTTGCGGATGCTCAACAATAACACACAAAATGTCACTACCAACTACTTCATCTAACAGGCTAACACAACACAATACACAGATACACTGGAACTACTTCAACGATCTCTATTGCTTACGACGGTGTAGGCGCTTCCCACAAAATTCTCACAGCAGTCAGAACTGCCGATGTCTTGAAAGCAAATTATACAATGGCTCAGCTTTAATTCTTATACACGAATGGCAATGAGATCACTTGTTAACTTATACATTGCAGACTAAAATAATATGTAATCTTTTTAAGGGATAATTCAATTTCTTGGATATTAATTAAGAAATAGTAGACAGGCACTATTTCTACAGTTTGTGCCCATAACCAAGCGGGGACTCCCGAGTGAGAGAGAGAGACAGATAATTTACTGACCGCCTGAAGTATGTTGCGCTCTCGCGCACAAACGAGTTTCTTTCCGCAGTGGATGCTAGCGTAAAGCAGTCGGGTTTCCCTGGGCCAGGGGCGAAGAGGGGAGAGGGGGAACCTCGCCATTTGCGCATGCGTCATTGCTCGTCGCAAACTCGCGGCAGACGCTAGAATCATTTTAGCTTCCAAGCAATCACAGGCCAGCTTCAACAACCCGCCGAATTCAATCATAGGAAATCAATTTAAAATTAATACAAAACGTGTTTCGCTCAACGGACCACTTGAAAGATTATCAATACCGTATTTAGGGTTCTTTATTATATACGGGGATGCTCAGCATCTCAGCGTCCCCTGACGCTACGCCACTAGTGGAGTTATTATTGTTATCATTATTATTAACATAAGCAGTGAGGAAGCCTTTGGGTGCGAGCGGTTTATTTGGCGTTACAGCCTCTTTAAGAGAACTGGTGCGGGGACGACCGAGCAATTTTACACCGGTCAGAACAGATTATACATAAGCTTGAAAATGTATATCACTGAAAAAGAATGTGGCCTATAAATATTTTTAATATGATTAATCTTGACATATTTTTGTTCTCGTAACTTTCTCAGGCTACTGTCGGTAGCTCACAGTATACACCACTGATGAGACAGGCAAGTAACATCAGTTAAATTCTGGAAAAATACTTTCAACCAGACGTGGGCCAACAGTTGTTTGCAATTGAAATTTCTTGAAATTGTATTCAATTGCCGAAGTTCCGATTTCATATGCGGTACCTTAAGATTTCACTGATTGCTCTATTTATTGTTGCGCTAAGCCTGAACGACACCACGTCGCATTTTATAAAATATGTCGTTCACTTTATATTTGCAGACGGAGCGCTGCGATCTGTTTACATGAAGTCTCCGCCGACTGAATGAGAAACGCGCGTCTGTAGTAGATAATGACCGTTTAATATGATATAGATGGCGGTGAGCAGCACACAGAACCCCGGCGGGGCAAGAACATAACCATTAAGCAGTAGATAAGTGCAAAGAAGAAATAAAAATATTGTACGGGAATGTTATGAATAGCGAGTGGTGTGATCTATTTATTGTATATTACCTCAATTATTTAAGGGGAGGACTCCAGCTTACTGTCAGAAAGTCATAATTCGTCAGCTGTGTCCGTAGCGCTTGTTCTGCCTTGGAGACAGCTGATTGGTCAGATGCTGATTATATCGGGACCATTCGTGTATTCTCGATTGTGAGTTCGGGCCTTCACTTTCAAAACAACAATAGTTCCTAATTCTGCCGTCTGCAAATGTAAAGTGAACGAGTAATATTCAGTCAATGAAAGGTTTGTTGTTGAATAAATGATTATTTATTAAATACAACAGTGTAGTGAATAAATTGATTGGAATTTTTAAAAAAGGTATTTATTAGCTCCAAAAGGCCGAAATATGCATTTATGTTGAAATAGGTGCCTAAAGGCAGTCCCGGTTTATCCTAGTAGCAGTTGTAGCACGTGCTACAGGCCTTGCGCTTTTTGGGGCCCCGCGGTTTCTGAGAAAAAAGTCTCACTAATGAAGAAAAAACGTTTTGCCGTTATGAAATTTGTGAACTTACTGTAAGAAAGACTGACACAAAACTATATATAATTTTAAAGTTAAATAATATATCGTATGACAGTTTTAGTTTTAAAATGCAACCGTTTGAGATTAATTAATTTGCTTGGATAATTTGTTAGTGTATAAAATTAAACCAAAAAAGAATCAGCTGATCGTAATTATCGTGGAAATGTTTCTTTGGGTAATCAAGGTTTATCCCTACGATTTCAATTACGATACCGAATTTATCACTCTTACTCTTAATTCAATCACATACAAATTTTAAAATAGTTGAAACAATTCAAGTTTTAAAATAAGTAACTTTACCCCACATTATTTAAAGCACTCGTAAATACAATAATGTGAACAAATTCGGGCTGATTTTAAGGACAGGGTTCGGCTCACTAAAACAACGGCGCACAGTTCACTTGCGCATGGTTCACTCGCGCGGACCACGAGAACGGATCACTCAGGGAGCGGGAAGATGTCTTTGTATTGCTTTGTGCTTGCATTGTGCGGCGTGGTGCGAGGGTGCGAGGTAATGGAGAATTACAATGGTTTATTTTTCGCGGATTTGCGTAAACTATATTGCGAATGTGTAATGGAGAATTACAGTGGTTTATTTTTCGCGGATTTGCGTAAACATTTAAGGTGAGTATTTGCATAAAATGCGTTGGTAATTATGCGTTGGACAGACTCAAGGATGTTTTATGTTAACGCGAGGGCCGAAGGCCCGAGCCTCGTCCTCAACTTGGACACGGGTAGCGAAGCGTCACGATTCCACACGAAAGTGCGTTGGCCACGTGGCCGGGCACACTGTGGCGGCGCCGCGAGTGACTCGTTCGGAACCGAATCGTGCGCGTCAATAGGAGCCGAACCCTGTCCTTGAAATTTACCCAAATTCGCCGCTAATGTAAATGTTAACGACATGAGAGACAAGTCAAAAACATTACATTTTTGTAATTTTTAAAACCGAAATAATAGAGCTAACGACATTTTCTCATAAATGGATCCCAATTTTTCTTCAAACTTTTCGAACGGATAGTGCTTGTTGCACTCTTTAATATGATGTAAAGTTCATTTTGGGTAATTTTTCGTTTTTTCAAAAATTACACACACGTAATTTTTTTGGGAGGTCTCTCAAACCTTTAATATGCACATTACCAGCAATTTGTAAACAATATTGTATTTGTGAGTGTAAGTACTTTAAATGACTTCAAATGAAGTATTTCGAAAACTCAAAAATTTCTTGTGAAAAAGAGCGTCAAAATTAGCATTTTTAGTAGCGCTTAAACGCAATTTTCCTAAAAACGGCAACAAATTTTTAAAAGAAAATTACCATTTAGGACGAGGTTTTACTGTTCTTTAATATTCTTGAAATAATATTCCGTTCAATTGGGAAACCGAAAAATTAAGAAAATATAGTTTGGGCGGCGGTAGATAGCAGTTGGCAAGAGAATGTGACAAGCTAGCTGAGACCAAAGGAAATAGAAAACTAATACGGGAAAGTCTGCCATTCTGTAGCACTACTAGATTACTTTCCCGCCTTGCGAATACTTCGTGAAAAGAGAAAGATGTTATCGGCGCCAGATAGCGGCGAATTTTCGCCAGAAAAACTCTCATAGCTGGGGTCCGGTAAGGAAAAAGTAGATAAAACCTTTTTAAAAATAATTAACGAAAATAAAAAAATAAAAAAAAAACAAAAAAAATCCTATAACTCCTGATGTAGCCAAAATCCATGTGTTGTTACTGATACCGAAAAATCGATTGATGGCAAAACGTCCGTCTTTCAGTCTGTGGGTCAACGCTAACACCTAAACCCTTTAGCTGATTTTCAAGATTGATATTCCCCAATCGATTTGGCTGATGTCGGGGCTCCTGCAATTAGAAACCGATATTTTAATTTTGGGGGCTACTTCACATGAAGCCTTTAAGACATTTTCAAAAAAATTCCTCCAATTTTTTTGATTAAATTTTGTTGAATAATGCGGGAGACGTTTAAGAGAATGAAGCAGTATCATTTTTGTTGATGTCCCCAATTTTTCGAAACTGCAAAATTGAAGATAGAAATGTTTGCCTTAGACAAAGTCGGTTGTACAAAATTAGCATTTCAATAAAGTCATGTACATTTTTTAAACGAGTAATTTTTGCGAAAATTGCGTTTGATATTTACCAAAATTCTGTTTCTCAAAAACCGCTCCAAATTTTTTCTTTAAATTTTCTTCACTTATCTGACAATGGACTGTAAAAACTATAGCGCCAGTCCAGTCCTATTTCCAGGTATTGTTTGGCTTTTCGAAAATAATTGCATATGTCCAAAGAATTGCTCGGCCCGAACGAGATTCGAACCCGGGCCTTCTGATTTACGCCCAGCTGCTCTGACCACTAAGCTACCGAGTCAACCAGCCTTCTGAACAGTATTCACGAGCACACTATCGCTCCAGTATGTATATAGGTGACGGGAATGGTGACAATTATCTTTTCGAAAATTTGAAGAAAAAAATGTATAACTACAAAATTGTAGATACGAGATGTTTGCCTCAAAGGGTGTTGTACATAATTATTTCTTTAAATGCCATGTACAATTTTCTGAAAAAACGAGTAGTTTTTGCGTAATTTGCGCTTGAAATTTGCAGAAAAAATCTCAAAAACCACTCGAAATTTTTTCTTTAAATTTTCCCCATAGGTGTAATAAGGGACGGCACATAGTGATGCAATAGAATGGCAGACTCTTACAGAACTGAGTTTTCTTATCTCTAGTCTGAACTAGTTTTAGGTTATGAATAATTACCTTCCCATTTACTGGATTTTTCGGGTTCCTAAGGCTAGAAATGAAATCACCATACACCTATTACTATTATATAAATATAAATGCCACATATTGCCAAGGTGGCCACGATCGCTAAATGGCAAGCATGGACCAAGGAATTCAGAGCAGAGCTTTGCTGGTTTGAGTCTTGGTCCGGCAGTATTTGTTACGACTTTGTTGTCGCGGGAAATAATTGAGAATTCTAGAAACTTTATTGAAAACCGTTTGAAGCAATTCTAAATACAAGTATTGATAATTTCCATAAACAAACTTGTGTGTAAATAATTTTTGTATTTTCAATTTCTTAACAATTTTTCACGTCTCTTCGATTTGATAAACGTATCTACCATAATTAATATCAATTTTTCCTATCACGCATATACCATTTTACAGCTCTGTTCGGCCCATATGGTGCTTTTGGCGCTGAGGTAAAAGCAAATACAATAGAGATAATACAGGACAGTTCCCCTTCTTCCACGCAACCAACGAGATACATAGAGAGGCAATAGTGTCGCCATCTTTGAAACAGTAGAGTCACTCTCCGCCATGTTAAAAGGTGCCAAACGTCAAAGAAGCGGGGAAAGAAACGTTTGCTGGTTGCAAACATTTTTCAGGTTCATGTTGTATTATATTGCGGAGTCGTTACATATAATGCGAGTTGGTGAATGTTCTGTTGTAGCACCTCTAGTTTTAGAACAAATTTCATTTAAGACAAAAATATTTCATCAATATGGAAGTTCTGCAATGTTAACTTTTTTTAAATTTTCGAAATTATAACTAGTTCACTACAAATGGAACTAGCACAATTCGCTTTATCTTTCTTTGATACATACGAGGAGTATATTTAAAGGAAAAAATTGTAGCTCTCTTTTATAAAATAATTGTATTAAAATTTTCTACATTTCACGAATTACGCCAAAACTACTCATATTTTCGAAAAAATGTACATGACTATTTTAAGATCTGTTTTTGAAGAACAGATTTTACTAAGGAAAAATCTCAATCATCAATATTGTGGTTGTTGGAAAATGCCTAAAAAAATTAAATTTCGCAATTTTTGAGAATTAAAAAATTTCAACGAAAAGCGAGGCCTTTCATTCTTTTAAGCGTCTTTTTACGCTATCCGATAACCAACTTTAATCCAAAAACTTGAAGCCATCTTTGAGAACATTTTGATAATATTTTTGACAGTTCATAGAAAGTACCTCCAAAATCAAAATATCCATTTCAAACTCGCAGTCTCGAGTTACTTGAAAATGATAGGAGTATATCAATTTTTGAGGAAATCGCTTGAACGGCTTAGGCACTAGCGTTGACCACAGACTGACGGACAGACAGACGTTTTGCTTGCTATCAATTGATTTTTCGGTATCAAAACATGGATTGTGACTACACAACATGTTAAAGAAAGTAATTCACTACACATACAAACTGAAGACAGGGCTAATAAGTGAAGGGCTCTAATTAAGGAAAATTATAATGTACAATGTGTTATAATATAATGGACATCAGAACATTGAACATTTAATGAACATATTTTCCAAGAATAAAACTGTTACTAATGCAAGATTTTTCTTATCTAAACACTTCCACTGATACATTTGGCCTTTTTACTTTCCCGTATACGTACATATACACGGAGTGATTTAGGGGAAGTTATGTAATGCTGTGCGAAAAAATGGCCAATTTTCGGCGGAAAAAAAATTAATTGCCGGGCCGTGAAAACGAATAAGTGGATCAAACCAGTTGCTAAATTTAGAAAAAAAATCCCCCAACACGTGGTATAGCCAGAAACCCTGTTTTCTAGGTCCGTGATACCGAAAAACCAATTGAAAGGAAAACGTCCGTCTGTGAACACTGCTAGCGCCTAAACCATGCGTACGATTTCTTCCAAAATGGATATTCCCCGGTCGATCTGCTTCTACTCGAAGCTTTGAGATTTTGAAAAAGATTCTTCAAAATTTGGGGGTACTTTATACGAAGCCCCCCGGGGATTTTCAAAATTTTCGCGAAAACGGCTCCAATTTTTTTCTTTAAACTTTGGGTAGGGATAGTGGCAAATGTACTCTATCAGATGACAAAACCCATATTGCTCTCTACGTCGGTTTTTACAAAAATTACAAAAATGTATATTTTTTTACTTCTCTCAAGTCGTTAATATTTACATTATCGGCGATTTTTTCACATTATTAAATTTACGAGTATACATGCTTTAAATAATGCCAAGTAAAGTTTCTAGAAAACACAACAGTTATCTGTGAAAAGTAGCTCAAATTTCGGCATTTTCAGAAATGCTCAAACGCCATTTTCTCATATATGGCTGCAATTTTTTTCTTGAAACTTTTGTAACGGATAGTGATAATTACACTCTTTAATATGACGTAAAGTTTATTTCGAGTTTTTTTCTTCAAAAATTATATAAATGCAAATTTTTTGAAAGATATGAGATATCTTTAATATGCATATTATCCGCATTTTGTAAAGATTATTATATTTGTGAGTGTAAGTGCTTCAAATAAAGTAATTTGAAAACTCAAAAAGTTTGTGAAAACGAGCTTCAAATTTCGCATTTTTAGTAGTGCTAAAACGCCATTTTCTCTTAAACGGCACATAATTTTTAAAAGAAAATGTCCATTTATGGCTAGGTTTTTGTGTTCTTTGATATTCTAAAATTAATATTTTCGTTCTAACAATAGGAAACCGAAAAACTAAGAAAGTGACAAAAAAATGTACTTTTGGCGGTGATAGATTGTAGCTGGCAAGAAAGAATATGTGGCAATTCCGAATAGCTAGCGAAGACCCAAGGAAACAGAAAACTAATACGGGAAAGTCTGTGCCATTCTGTAGCACCACTAGTTTCCATTTGCTTCCTTTAAAAAGCACTGTATCAATACATTGATACCTCTGCTTTCATACAGATTACTACACCCCTTACATAAAATTTCTCCAATTGAATATTAATGCTCTGCATTAATCGTTTTTCTTTTTTACATCAAGTTTACTTTGACATAAACAATTTAAAAAGTGTTTATTGAAAACATATTCAGTCTTAGAAAACAAACAGCAAATTCATTTGGGTAGAAAGGCGTGGCATTCACAAACTGTTTAGTCAGAACAGGCGAGTTTCTTAATTTCTACTTTTCATCCAAATTCTACAGAGCATTTCTACAACCATCATATGGCATGGTACTACACAACCAGCCACATAAGTATACATGTATGTATACTTATGTAGGACGTAGCATTTTCCTGTACTAAACTTCTAGGAATATCTTGTGTTATCCACTTCTGTAATGTTCGTTACACATTCAATTGGGAATGGTAGTGTGCAAGTAGTCTCCCATTTAAGTAATGTTGTAGTTTTTAATGCATTTTATTACAAAGAGAAGTCAAATTGTATTAACTAGCTTCATTTATGTTCAAGATTCTTTCAATTTTTACATGTTTTTATCACAAGGAAATGTGAAGAACGAACGCGAGTTCTGCTGTATTTTATAATACAACAGCCAAAAACTACTTCTACTGCCATACGTAGAAGGATGTAAAGAATAGTATTGAAAAATAAGTTTTTCAGAAATCAACCAGAAAGACAATCAAATGAAAAGAAATCAAGCAGAAAACAAACACTAACAGAGCACTGAGCTTAGGGTGTATCAGTTTTTACCAGGTTCTACCACTAGATGCACCAATGTTTCTCGACATTTCGCGAAGTGTTCTGTATTGTCTCTATAGTATTTGGTAAAAGTGCCTGCATGTTAACAGAGGAACAGATTTCGGGTCTCTGAACGGAAAAAAATTAGCTGTTTGAAAACACACTTGCTGTTTTATGCAGAGTAGAAGTATAAAATTGCGGGGTATTTAGAAACAATGCAATGAAGTATATGAATTCGAATGTCAGTGAGAAAGCAAAAAACATATGTATGCTGAATTATTATTCCTTGCCCCAAATTAATTTTTACGTGAATTTGGCATTTATCCTTTAATGCATCTGTTAGAGTTCGATCCATACGGTGGCGCTTTGTTCCAGTGGTAAGAGTGCCGGCAAGTTGGCTCTGAGTATCTGAATTTGTAAACGGCACTATGGTTGCCACTGATAGAATAATGGCAAAGGAAATTGTGGTATGTGAAACAAAAATTACTGTTTTTAACCCTTTCACGGCTAACAACGCACCGGTGCGTCGGACTTCGCCGTGACACCACTAACGCCGCACCGGGGTGTCGCGCTGCTCTATCGGGTTCTCGCGGCCGTTAAATCGCGTTCAAATTAGGCGATTGCACAACGTGGGTTCTGTTCTGGAGACTGAAATTAATTTTGGTGCCGACTAGATACCGGTATGACGGAGAAAGACGCGAAATGTGTGATATTACACAGGGGTTTCACGAGTTAGAAAAATTGCAACATAGGACTTTGTGTGGCCCATGCTTCAAAATGTAACACAAAAATTATTAAACAAAGAAAAATAACAGGTAACAAAAAAATTTAAGAAACGTCACTTAACTTCGTCAATGCCAGTCCAAAGCCCGGATCTTAAAGAGGGACTGAAAAAGAGTTGATAACAGAGAATGGGCAAGAAGACCGCACAAAAAAGTATTGCACACGGCATTCGGCGGCAGCCAGACTACTCAGCACTATGCGGCGGCCGGAGCTCCTAATGCACAGCAGTGAAAGGGTTACAGATTTCAGTTTTCCTACCTATAACCAAAGTGCCATTCGGACAGTTTGGCATCGGCATTCATCAATTGGTCTTGTTTTTCAGAAATAAATGAGAAAAACCACTACATTTCAGGATGTAAGTCTATTTAACATATGAATACAAAAGTAATGTGCATTACCTAGTTGTCAACTATAAATCATTTACACATTCTCACAATAGTTCAGACACACAAGTTTTAAGGCAAAAATTGTATGCCCCTACAATATTCTATATACATCTAGAGCATGGATATTCACAGGAAAGAATTTAATACTCAAAAAGGCCAACTTCAATTTCTACAAAATTTGGCTAAATGATTACTCAACAAAAAGAGCAAGAACTGAGAAGTAACTGTCAATATACATACTCACTTATTCAAAATTCACACACACTTTTCCAACATACATAAAAATCTAGCTGCATATTAAATTATGCAAGCAAGTTAACACATTACACTTTGACCATACAAGTGTCCAAATCAGTCCTCAAACTTTATGGAATTCACTTCAGTAGAAATCAATCCTCCGGAATAAGAGCCCCGCTTTTTCTTTGTCTTCTCATGCCTGAAGCTTTTTCCCTTTGTGAACTTCAAAACTTGATTGGCACGCTCACCCCAAGAACCTCGAGCACCTCTCTGTAAGAGAAAAAATTAAAATAAATCAAAATATCACCTCAAATATTTTCCGTAACTTAAGTAGCAATATTTCATGTCGTTGTTGCACTAGTAAAACCAATTAATGCCATTTTGCAGGAAACAAAATACTTGTTTGAACTGAATGTTAAATTGATGTTAATTTGAAGTATTAAATCTAATCTCATTTTCTTGCTATTTAACTTGTAAACAAGCGATTTTCATAAAAAGTTGACACATCTGGTTTTGCTTTTGCAACTACTTTTTACCCTCACACAAAACCTTACCAGAAAATCTACTCATCAAATTTGATCTTCTTATTTTCTGAGCTTCCAAACGATTCTCTATTCTGGAAACCACCCCGCCTCCGCCTCGCCCCCTCCAACCTCCTCTACCTCCCTTGTCGCCATCTCCCCAACTTCGCCTATCCCCATCCCTGCCCCTGCCCCCTCTACCCCAACCACCTCGACCTCTAAAACCACCACCTCTCCCTCCATCAAAGCTTTTACGCGGCCCACCTTCACCACTTTCACCATCCCCATCTCTATCCCCAAAGCTCTTCCTGAATCCACCTCTATCATTTCTGAAACCACCTCGTCCACCTCTGAAACCACCACCGCCACCCCCTTTCTTCATCTCTATCACCAAAACTCTTTCTGAATCCACCTCTTTGGAATCCACCCCTATTGTTCCTGAAGCCATCCCGACCACCCCTTTGGAATCCCCCTCTACCTCTTCCCTGCCCAAACGAAACCCCTTCGAATCTTCAAAGAAAGACTTCGAGCCCTCTTCCTCTTCCTCACCATCCTGAATGTAAAAAGAAAATAAAAATTAGACTGGCCACAAGTCATGAAAAGGTTACAATCTCATTAGCAGGAATGATACTCTGAAAGCCAATAATTTCTAAAGCCTTTTGGAAGGCTTGATACTTCAAAAAGATCAGAAACTGAATATCAAAAAATTTCTTGCAGCACTTCATGGCTTGCTTGGGTCTATACATGGCTTTCAGGGCATATTACCTTTGCTTCAAATGAGTTATCAATCAACTTAGGATCTATTGCCAAGTCTTCTTCACGAACTCTTCTAAAAGGTGACTTCCTCTGAGAAAAAAAAGGGGAAAAAATAAACTGGAATGCAACAATTAACAAAAGCTGTGGATAAAATCACATTAGGACATATTGAAAATTTCCGAAAGATGCTCAACCTTAACCAAATATGAAACTATTTGTGCTTAACAGCACTTTACAATTCCCTGCTTCCTAATCACTTTTTTTTAGAACTAATTCACTGACTTTCCCTTATTTCCCAGGAAATTTCTTTATACCTCCATCACATCAATCCAATCAATTTGAAGAGAAAGAAATATTAGGAAGTTCACATAGCACTATTAACCCATTCGCTGTTAACGCCGCCTATGGGCGTCCGGATTTTTTTGTGCTACGTCGAGAGTCGCTTCTGCTTTGCTAATGCCGTGTTTAGGTGTCTTGGATTTCAGATGGCTGTCTTCTTTTCTGAATGGCTGAGGGCCTGAAGGACATGTGATATCTGTTAGTTTTGTAAAATTTTGAACTCTCCTAGAGAGTGCTACTGTGGAAATTCTCCTTCCTGTGGGTTGAAATGTTTGTGAACTGATAGACTGCCGCATGGTGCGATCCTCACCACCCATGAGAGGTTGGTACGCAGCTTCCCTATCAGCTTAATAAAACTTTCTCCAGGGTTTCTGCGTATGATGTACCACTCTTACTTCATGTTAATATTTCTTTTTAAAAGATTTTTCTTGTTTATATGCACAACTATACGAATATTGGTTTCTATTGTGGACAAAACTGGGTCAATGAAAGAAGTTCAATTTTGGATTTCCTATTTTTTCACAGAGGCGTTAAAGCCATTCATTGTTAATGAAAGTAGGAAATTCAAAATATACTCCAATTTTCCGAAAAGGATAATTCACAACTTGCAAAATGCAGCAATACATCGACGGATACCCTGCCAGTGAGTCCACCAAGATTAGCGACGTGTGGGGTGGGGGTCCATAGCACTGAAAAGGTTAATATCACTACAGATTCCAAAAGGAGCCCACTCGCCTACACAACGATTCTCCGAGGACCATCCACTGGTCAGTTATTAAGCTTTTCACTGTCAAAAGATGCTACTTCCAAACACATGTTGAAAGATTTAACCCTTGTGTGAATAATATGTTTTAAGAAAGTTGGTAAAACACAAATTTAGAGAGAGAGAGAGTGAGAGAAAGTTAGTACACCATGGTATGTATATGTAAGGTAGTAACCTAGTACAAAATATGTACAGGAAAACTTGCACATTAAGATTAGCCTGGCTCATCAAGAGCACAAGAGAGGACTGAACTTATAGCGTTTTCCATTCGCCGCACTGGTGCGCACCCAGTGCACACTCAGGGCAGCTTTCGTGTTCCATTCGGCCGCTAGGGCGCACCAGTGCAGGGAAGCGCATGTTCCATTCGCACAATGACACGGAACCAGGGTGCCCTCGGGGCGCCCTAAACCTGCACTGACAAGCTCGACGGTGCAGTCCATTGCACCTGGCCGTTTTGAGGTTAGGTACCAAAGTTATGAATGTTGATTTGGATTCGTGGTGAAATTGTAAAGGCAATTGAGGATCTCCTGTCACACACGTACTTCGAATGACGGAGAATACCATGTTTTTACAAGAAATGCTTTAAAATAACTTTGTACCTTATCGAAGTTCGGAACATCAGGTTGTGTTTTCGTAATATTTAACTGTGAATTACTGCATGTTAACAAATCCAGTGCTATTTAGTAATCAAACCTATGCCCTTACAAAATCATTCAAAGTTACAATGTGCCAAGAAGTTTCTTGCATGCGCAAGCGGAAATGCTCATATTAATATTTTTATAGTTTTCAATAACCAAATAATTCTGCAGAAGCCGTTCGTTTCGAAATCTAGTGTACTATGTTCGAAATCAATCACTGGCAAATCTCGAGAAATGAACTTTCGACAGATTAGCTTTTGAAGTTTTCGGTAGTTTTTAAATAAAGAATCACACATGTTAATACTTTATGAATTAAGGAGTAAACAATTACCAAAAGACTTCGTACAAGATCTGTTATAATAATTATAACGACCCAAAATTCCAAAATTCTTATTTTACGAGTTCTGTCAGTGTGGCAGACCAAAGAACAGCTGTCTATAATCT
Organism: Acheta domesticus; assembly: GCA_031308135.1. Lineage (NCBI taxonomy): Eukaryota > Metazoa > Arthropoda > Insecta > Orthoptera > Gryllidae > Acheta > Acheta domesticus. Next base: position 86,566,681 of record JAHLJT010000631.1, on the reverse strand, counting down.
CATTGCGTAGCGTACACGCACTGACTCAGTTCCGGAATCCGATTCATTCGTGGCTGCCCCACGTCTGGCCTTCACGCGTGTGGGGCAGCACTGTTGCGGAGCGATGACGTATTTGCCCTGCACTAGGGTGGGTTTCAGTGCAACGAATGGAAAACGCTATTAGAAAGACTAATAATAATGTACATACATAACAATGTGGACTTTACCAGGAAGCCACTACTCCTTCCACATGATACCTTGTCAGTATTTTTTTCAAGGTGCTGCCCAAATCATTTTCTCTATTACCCCAACCAAACACACAAATGTTTTCTGATCTATTCTATCTTCCTGACTGGTACAAATCAGCAGTTCCCAAACTCTGGGTCTTCGGTAGTGCAGTAGGGGGATCAACAGTAAGTCCATAAAGATGGTAAATGTTCCATCAAATGAAGACGCCAAACTAAAATATGTTGGCCCAATTCTGGATAAATATTCAGGAACAATAAGTGGCAATTGCTAAATTTGACATTTGTTGGGGTTCTTTACCACGTATCTGTACCCATTTGCTTAATCAACTTCAGAAAATAGCAACTAACAAAATTAATATAAGAAGTTGCAACCCAGATATAGATTCTCTTAAGGGATTACTGATCAAAAATCCCATTGAATTACCTTAATATCAGGGTTGCAAAAAATCCAATTAAAAAAATAAATAAATAAAAATTGATTAAAATCCAATTTTTTGATTTAAATAAAATTAGTTTTAAGTATAATTAGCATATAACAAATATTGCATTTTGGATTTTTAAGACTGAATAAATAGAGCAGAGCTGGGCAAATAAGTTCTCGAGTTTAATGACTCCACATTAAGTGACGTTTCTATAATGGATTTTTAATAAACGGAATTAAAAACTAATTTTATTTATTTACCAGTTCATTAACAAAGTTTAAATTATAAAGAAAATAAACAATATAAAAATAACTATTTACAATTGCACGTTAGTAATGAAGAGAAACAAAATGTTTCAATAAAGTAGTTTCAGTAAAAAATATACACTAAATCTAACTAAATCTACACTATATCTAAATAAACTTAATTGGGTTTTAATTTCGATTCTAATTATGACCATTTGGGGAACGCTTTAACCCTAAAGGCATGACTTGGCCGATCTCTTGTCTCAGCACGACTTATGCAGCACGAGTATTGTTATCTTGTCGACACACACAAAACGACCTTAGTTTGCTCAACAATCAAATCAATCATTTCATTGTTAAAAAATGACAAAATAATTTACAGGCGTATCATTGTCAGGAACAAGCATTGTTTGAGAACCATCAGAATAATTAGAAGGAAATGCCTGCAGTTTGGAAGTGTCATTTATACCTCCACTTACAATCACTTATTTTCATCAAAGAAAGTAGTATTCTGAATTAGAAATTAGTATTAAGTTTGAATGTCTAAGTCACTTGCTCCAAAGCCAAAACTGAATAAATGTGATACTGATTACATATTAAGAGCTAATGTTATATCGATACAAGTGTTATAGTAAGCGAAAAATGTGCGATAAAATATTATAACTAATTATATGTAATATTTTCTTTAAATATAAAATATTTAATCAATAAAAGTTTTCCGTGATTTAAATCGTGATTCTTTACTTGATTTAAATTAATGATTATAATCAGACAATTTAAATCATTGCAAAAAAAATTAAAATTACTTAAAATTATAAATACCGACACCTTTCTTTTGCATTTTCTTATTTCATGCCAGACAGTTTTATAAAGAATATTATTTGTCCTTTTCCATAATCTGGAAATATATTTGTGTATGTAGAGAAGAATATTTTAAAAGACTTCAATAAATTATACGATTTGACAATATAAGTGCTCTATCTGAGCAAAAATATCAGTAATTTGCTACCTTTATGTAGAGATGTGCCATTGTTTACAAGACACTTAAAACCTACAAACACTTTCATATACTTACATTTGTTCCATTGAATCCTTCCTTGACGAAGTTTGAATACTTGGGGTTCTGAAACAGATTATTCGTCAAGATTATAAAAAATCCAAAAATTTGTGAGAAAAAGCATACCATATTTACGAGAATACAAGACTAAGATTTTTGCTAAATTCATAGTTCAAATAATGGGGGTCATCTTATATTTGCAGATTCAGCTTAAGTTGGCAATCTCTCCCAACTGAAAAATTCGTTTGCTGATGAAACAATACAATACAGAGGCCATTCGTCTATTCCTGGAGTTAACATGCCATGGAATATCAAACTACTGCAGTATTGCATAAGGTTAGCTTACAGAGGGTAACAGGAGAACGAATCGAGAGTAAGTGCATGCCAATAGCCTTGTGGTTAGTTGCAGACATGTCCTGATTGCACTCTAATCACTTATTTCTCAATACACTTGCCATCAAAAAGGCACACCAGAGTTGTGAGTAAGTTGTCGAGTACCTACGAGAGAAACTCTATGAAGACTTCCCTATCTCTAGAAATTATACGAATGAAGACGCTAGAAAAGAATCCTCATACAAGATGGAGAAAGATTCGAAACAAGTGGGAGTATGATGAAAGGAGCTGGTCTGACATTATAGCAAAGAACGACAGTAGCTCAGTGACTTCCAGTAAGTTTTGAAGCAAAATTAATTGATTTTACGTCACTTTCTCAAATTACGGAAACAACATGGCTATCTGCTAAGTCAAATCAGCAACACTGACCAGCCACCCATTTATTTTGACATGCCATTTGACATTGCCTGGCACTGGCAATGTAAAGGCCAGAATAACTTAAGCCCTGACTGACAGCAGGAAGCTCCCCTGTATGTGATTCTGCAAACTGCCAATAGGGCTTGTTTTCAGATGGCAAAGAGGGGGTGGATGACTAACAACCTGTTTGAAGGTTGTTTGGAATAAGAGACCTGGCTATTTATTGAGGAGACAAAAGCTGGTACTAGATTCATTCAAGAGACACCTCACACAAGAAGTTAGGGAACTATTATTAAAAAGTAACCCAGATCTAGTAATAATTCCTAGTAGGACACCATCTAAACTTCAAGAAATGGAGGTTGTCGACCCAAACTTAGATATAATTTCCACTGCATTTTATGAAGCTTGGGGAGGACTTCCATATGAAAATACCAATACCATTGTCACAATTAAGGGTTTTAAAATATCTGTTCTTTAGAAGTAAGGACTTCTACAAATTTATTATCTCCAATTACATCAGCAATGGCATGGTATCCCATGTGACAGAAAAAGGGGTTGTGCCCCCTGCCAGCCATGGCACCACTGTTTCCACGAAAAGCAAATTGAAAGTTATAAGAGCGCTTCCCTCCCCACAACCTCCACCTGGGCTAGCCACGATTGCATGCGGCACCCGTGCCCGCAAGAGCCCAAGTTGGAACAGTCTGTTGTAAACAAACCATTTAAGGATCATCTCCGACAACTTGATGATTGGCTTCAAGAAAAGAATGCCCTCACTCCTGGGGGGAAATTAAGGAAGCCCTCTGTATACAATTTGGGAGAATGGATAGCTTAAGTTTGCAATAGGATCTCCCATGAACCTATTGTGAAGGGTTTCAAAAGTGCTCCATGTTCAATGCACTTGATGGCTCAGAAGATGACCAACTGTGAGAGCACCAGGAAGAAAAATCAATACAAGTGACGAAAGTAGTGACAGTGTTCATGTTGATTCTGATCAACACAGCAATTTAACAGGTAAAACTTACTTTCACTTAAGGTTTTTCTAGACAGCAATACCACTTGTGTTTTTATTTTGATTACAATTAGTTAAAAAGAAATAAAATTCTCAGAAAACCTCTTCAAAATTGGGGGCCTTGAATTTGGGTAAATAGAGGACCTAACTGTTCCATTACCACCCAATACACATTTGATGAAGTAAAACTTTAATCCCACAATTAATGAATGAAAATATAATAATGCATGGTAACTGTTGGTGTCGAGAGAAGAAAGCCCTTTAGTCTTGCCATATGCATTTATAGAAGTACTTCAAAAACCCTCCTTAACCATTCTTAGTAGTAGTAGTAGTAGTAGTAGTAATTAAAGTAGACCATTCTTATTAGTAATTAAAAACTACTAACAAAAACAAACCAAATACATTTCTAAGGCAGTCTTCCAAAAAAATAAGTTTCTACACTGGCAAAAGAGAATAGTGAAATATGATTTCCTACCTTTTGTTTGGGTTTGTCCTCTCCCTCAGAAGATTGATGTTTTCTTTTCTGAGCTGTAGGAGGGGCAGGCTCCTCTTCACTATCCTCAGAATCATCAGAACTCTCCTCCGCTGCAGCAGCAGCAGCAGCTGCTTTATTAGTAATGGTTTTTTTAGGTGGAGCTGAAAATATCATAATACATGACAATTGCCATACCACAGATTATGAATCCTGAAAAGCATGACATGCACAAGAGTTAACATTTATTACCTGCTGGTTCATCTTCTTCTTCAGAACTAGATTCCTCAGAGCTAGATTCTTGTTTCTTTTTTTGTACCATCTGTTGAGGCTTTCCAACACTTGCAGGCTTCACAGGAGGTTTAGCAGCTAAAAATGCATCAATAAAACCTTTTTAATAACTTTGCATATAATTATTTAAAAAGCAGTTTTATCAAAAAATAATGCCATAAACGCTTTAGTAACAGTTCCTTAACCCTCTGCGCTCTAATGCAATGAGCATAACACGTCCTGCAGCCCCTACGGTATGTCAGATAACTACCGCTACCAGCTTGTATCAGTATGTAATGTGACATGACCTACACCTCTTAGGGCATCTGTAAGATGCCACACCCAAATCCCTAATTGACTCTTAGGGCAGGGCTGTCAAACGGAGCACGTACATGCTCGGAGCGCTCGCGCTCCGCTAGGGCACGCGGCCTAGGGAAGCTCGCGCTCCGATTTCTCAGGGATGCGCAGAAGGCAGTCGTGGTGGGTCACAAGACGACGGATAAAAAGCTTGTCCGAGTGGGCTTATAGAGTGCAAAACGTACATCAACTTGTGCTCTCTAACCGATTTTTAAAACGTTTGTATTATTTTTAAATGTTTTTAGGAAAGTTTTCATAAATACAATTTTGTATTAGGTGTTTAAAACTTGGTGTATTTTAATATTACATAATATATCTGATTTTACATACTTATATTTTTACTGTTTTCATTACATATTTACGAACCTTTTTTTGACATTTTACATATTTTTCCAGACTCTATTCATCATTATTCTATAATTTTTAAGTGCTTTTATTGCGTTCATTTTCACACGAAAGATATGCACATTGTATTTCTTTAAATGTTTATTTTCAATAATAGTGTCAGTGCTTTTCTGAAATTTATATACAATATTATTTTGATTTAATACATATTTTGGTTTAATACATATCTTGATTTAATACATATTTTGGTTTATATTTATTTTCTAACAAATATTCATTAGAATTAATAATTCTCTTATATTGCATTCTCTAACACTAAGTAGAGGGCATCCCACACACGCCTATGTATATTCCTGGTATGTAAAAAAGTTTTCATTGTTGAACCAATGCGAACTAATTCTATTTTTCAACAATGTTGACATAATAATGTTAAAAGATTGTCACAGACTTGGTAATTTTACTGATTTGAAATAGCTAATGTAATCTTGCAGCAGCCAAGTGATTTTAACACCGAGTCATTTGGATGATGCACAAACACCAGTAATATTGCACCACTGGTATTGGAAGACACTACTTTTAGCAAATAAAACTCTAAAAGAGAAATTTGAGTTTTTACTTCCAAACATAACTACGCAATTCCAAAATAATGAGCCTTATTTATAGCATTTATTTCTTACTTTAATTTTAACTCTGTGTCCTAAATATTGAATTCGTTATCTCTATTTTACAATTTTTGTAAAATATTGTTTAAATCGCAATCCAATGCAATTTTTTAGATTTTGTTCTATAAATGTTTAATGCAAAATTATAGACCGGAACATTAAAGTCCCAACAGGAATTGTGATGGGTTTGAGTAAGGCAAGTACAGTAAATTGAATGATTTCTGTAACAGACTTACTTCATGAACAACTGTACACTTCACTGAACTCCTACTTCATGATACTCAAGAAAATTCTTTTCTTATCAATGCACAAAAATATTTTGGAATGCGGACATTGTGAATGTGGCCTAGATTCAATTTTTTTCGGGCTCCATAGTTTGCATCGTCCGTGTTTTTCAAGAGACACAATCCAATGAATACGTAAGTTAGATTTGCCTCAGGCATTGAACTATCATTTTTTCTTCCTTCTATGCTGGTTTACTTTTTAGGTGACTTTCTGAGAAATTAATTCCAATGTTAAAGATCTCAGTTATTTTAAAGGTATATTCTCCTGGTGAATATCTCTGAATAAGTCACAGTTACCGCGATACAGGGAGCAAACATGCATTCGGATGATCCTAATGAAAAATAATATTTTTGATGTGTGCCATTATACGTATTTTTACACTTGCTAATAGGGCCTGGATAATTATGTAATTACATATTTCCATAAGTTAACTACAAAGTCAAAACCACGATATATTTAAGTTTCATGTCTATTAGTGCCTAAAACCAATGACTTTAGTTATATATTTACATATTTTACACAAAAGTACATATTTAAAAATATTTCTGTTTTTTTTCCTCTGTATGCAAAGTGCTCTGTGTTTGAAAACTTTCCCCTTTCGCTGTAAGAGACTCCTGCCGCTGTGTTAGGACAGTTGCCATGGCAGTTGCCACAACCTGAAGCAAACACCTTTTGCCAAATTTCCTGAGGAATGCAACTGCAAAGGGTCAGCCTTCTGTACTGAAGAAAGAGGGCCCCACAGTCTCAGGACATCATATCGCAAACTGAAAAAGCCCTCCAAGACATCTCCAGTGGGCATGCTGCATTGGGGGCTGTTAAAAAATCCAGTACGTCTATAGACAGCACCGCATGTTGAAGGGGTAAATAGTGTGATAATCATTAATAGGACTTTGAAGTTTCTGCTTAGAATTAAGGACAATCAATTGAATTTTAAGTCCGTGACATTTACAAATGAATTCACGTATCCCGTTTAAAATTTTAAGGTCGAATAATTTTCTTTGCTTCCCAAAGGTCATTTAAAAAATGAAAAATCTCCTAAATTCGTCCAACAATGGTTTATAAAACACTCCTAGATAATCAGCCAGAACTACACTAATAAACGAGACAAAATTAGTACCGTGGAATCCAATTACAGCAAACCCTGTCACTGGCCCTGTTTTACTTACAAAGATTCGGTTACAGTGAACCTGAACCTCAGCCACAGTGAACACAGGATATGCATTCAGGAAAATAATGTATCACATCAGTGCCACTAACTCCAGGAAGCTCGGGAAAAACATTCTCAGTCAAGGTCATAATCAAAGTCTCCCCTGAGGTGGTGGTAGCAGACCTGGAATGGGAACGCTACCAATAACTATGTCACTCGTGGAAGAAATGAAGGCCGTAGGACAGCATGGGCAACAAATAGCAGCAGCGACAAGCGATTGCTTGCTTCAATTTTAAGATTGGTTTGATATTCAGCAGGAAGCAAGTTGTGTTCTACATAGGCAACAGATAATGTGAGTGAAACCGCCCTCATGCCTGGCAACACCCCCTGCGCAACACGGAAAAGCAGTCAATTTCAGTAGCTTGCAACCTCCTACTACCAAAAGGAACTCTTATTAACCCCGAAAGGAATGTTATTAGATGAGTCTCAGGGCCATTGGGGAGTGGGATGGTGTTCCAACAGTGGAAGAGGCTTTGAAGTGTGTTAACCCTTTCACTGCTAACGACGCACCGGTGCGTCAGACTTCGCCGTGCCACCACTGCTAATGACGCACTGGTGCGTCAAGCTGCTCTTTCGGGTTCCCTCGGGTGTTGTGGAAGGCATGGAATACTTTCAACTTCGTCAGTGCCAGTAAGCCTGGATCTAAAAGAATGACGGAAAGTAAATATGCACCATAGTAAATATATAATAACTAACAACAACTGAGAGCGTGTGCGAGAGAAGACCGCACGAAAAAGTATTCAGCACTGCCGAGCGGCCAGCGTGCCTAATGCGTAGCAGTGAAAGGGTTAAGACTGCATTACAATAATTCGAGAGAGGAAAATGCAGAATCAAGTATGGAGAGGGCATGAACTCTGAAGAAGGATCTAGATAAATTGCTAATGAAAAATGTATGAATCAAAGATTAAAAATAACGAATTTTTTGAGGACAAATAAAGATAATTTGTCATATAAATAAAATTTCAGTTCGTGCTGTTCATGTATTTTGCTGGATCTCTATATTAATAATATCAATCTAAGAAATTCTATTTAATTCTGACATCATTGGATATACACCAAAACTGTTAGTTCCCAGTTCACTAACTGGAGTCCCCTGTATATTGTCATGAATCTCCATACCTGTCTCTTCTTCGGAACTATCAGTCTCTTCTGAACTTGATTCTGCTGCAGCAGCAGTTGCCACTGCTTTTTTCTGAGGGAAGGGTGTGCCTTTCTGAGGTGGTGGCTTAGCAACAGGAGTCACTGCCTTCACTTGGGCACTCTTAATATTTGGCGTATCATCTTCACTACCTGCAAATTCAAATTTGTAGAGCAAAATAATAGTCAAATTTGTAGAAAAACATCAGTCAAATTTGAGAAAATAACCAAAATACATACTGTCTGTTTCTTCAGAACTACTCTCCTGTTTCTGGGCAATGGCCACCTTTTTCACGGGAGGTTTAGCAGGAGTTTTTACTGCTGCTTTTGGCTCATCTTCATCAGATGATTCTTCACTTGAAGACTCTTCCTGTGCTTTCTTAGCAGGTGCAACTTTTTGTTGCGGCTTCACTGTTGCTGAAATACCATACAATTTAGCAAGTGCCCAAAACCACTGAACCACAAGGTAATTAACAGATAAGATACTAACTTTTTGCTTCTTCCTCACTATCAGTATCTTCCTCGCTACTTTCTTCCTGCTGCTGTACTTTCTGAGGAACAGGAACCTTCTTGCCAGGTGTGGCCTGAACCTTTGCAGGCATGGCTTGGCCCTTAGCAAGCTTGGCTTGGCCTTGAGCAGGTGTGGCCTGAAGCTTGCCAATACTTCCTTTATTTGGAGGTGGTGCAGCTGAAAATAAAGTTCAAGGAAATGTGACAATTAGATTTATAAAATTTGAATTTTCAGTACAACAGATTGAAATATCAATATTTTCCCCATCAGGTTATTAAGATAATTGTCTACCATACACATTTTCCATAAATTACTTACCCGATTGAGGATTGCACATCTAATGTAAGAAATCCTACTATTAACTTCAGCCAATGACTTCATACAGAGAATTGGTTAATTTTGTTTCTCGTTTGAAACGCAATTTTCACAAATATTTTTTTTGTTAAACTCACCAAAGTTACTACAACTACACAATGGAATTACTCCAATAAGCAATTATATTGTCTTATCTAATACAGAGTGCAAATTGAAATTTGAACATTTTTCAAGGAACTGACACAAAATTTCTATACTGAAAAAGGAGTCTATGAATATGCAGGAGCATATCAAGTGAAGGAGAGAGGCTACAATGAAGCTCAGCATACCCCCCCCCCCGCGAATTAGGAATTACATTGTTAGAATCTTTCTTAACCAAGTGAATGTTACATCTTATAACATGCTGAATTTTAACAAAAATTGGCACTGGCATGTGTAATCATTTCAAGGAAACTCCATTCTTTTACATCCAGGCCTGCCCATAAACACTCTGCAATCTTATTTCAGTATTTGTCAATGCAGAGTAGATATATATATATTCAGGAGCAACTTGGTGGAATAACCCCCACCTCAGGTTCTCCAGGTATAAGAATAGCATTGGTATGAGATTTAAAATATTAATTTAACTAATTAATTTATCAGGTCCCCACACAAGTTTCTTTACTCTGATACTGATCTCTTATTGTTCGGAGCAAGGGCGTCTACTAGGCGCCGTAGATACATAATATCGTATTGCTAGTAAGGTACCGTTTACTTTCAATATTCTTAATTGTATAAAAACTGGGAGTACTCTTATTAATTATTGTATTATTAACATTGTTTATTATAATCTTGTTTCACTATCTTTTACATTTTTAATATAAGATTCTTTAATTTGTAACTTGCCATCAGACAACAGTCCACTTACAAGATAAAATTATCATTATTATTATTGTTGTTAAACTCCTTGTTTATGCCCAGCCATTCCTCAATTTTTATGCATGCAACAAGTGCAGTTTCATTTGCACATCCTTTTGTTTACAGTGAATTTTGTAGTTGATTTTAAGGCTTAGATGGTACTAGAAGAAAGACCTATTGCACAGCCATTGAAGAAGAATCACATGGTCGTATATAATAAGATACTCACATGTTTCATCATCTTCACTACTATCTTCCTCACTGCTACTTTCCTGCTGTTGCTGTGGTTTCTGAGGAGCAAGAACTTTCTTGCCTGGTGTGGCCTGACCCTTGAAAGGTGTACCTTGTTGTTTTGAGTTTGTGGCAAGATTCTTTCCCTGTGGTGTAGCTGAAAAGACAACTACTGTAAGAACCAATATGCAATTGACTATTTAGTACTATTACTCATGAAAAAATTAAAAAAATGTATTCCAACGTTTTGCTTCTTCCTCACTACTATCTTCTTCACTGCTGCTTTCTTGTTGTTTCTGAGGAACAGCATTTTTCTTTCCAGGAGTTGCTTGACCCTTTCCTGGCGCAACGTTAAGTTTCGCATTTACTTGAGCATTCTTTCCTTTCACTTGTGGAGGTGCTGCATCAGAGTCAGACTCTGAATCACTAAAACAAACAATAAATTGAAGAAAAACTTCTAATAAACATATGCAACTCTAAACTGCCAATTAACATCTGGGGGAAATTGCATGTAACTATGTTCTATCCATTTCAGGGTTACATTGGTCACTTGATTTTTTGGGGTTTGGGTTTTCCTGCCTTCAAGCGGAAAAGTGAAATTATCTTAACTGTAGTAGTATTATTAATTCTAACATTTAAAAATAAAGCATAAAACAAATGTATTCCTTAATGAATTTACCTTGAATCATCTTGAGCCATTTTCTTTCCTTGTTGAACATTTCCATTCACAGGAGTTTTGGGAGGAACTTCATCTTCTGATTCTGCAATCAAAAGGACCCTTAACTTCAGATACTTTACTGTCACAACGTCAATCTAATGACAGACTTTAGGGAGGTGTGCTTAAATCCATACACAACAGGCTACTGGAGCACCAAACCCATACAAGGCACAGTTCAGTTGTTTGTAGCATGGCAGACATTTCTAGCCCCTCATGTAACACCTCTAAATAAGGTTTCTAAAAATCATGATCTTTAAAAAATAAACAAAAATCAGATATTTTATTCAAATCCATAACATGCAACTAATCTTTATTAGTTTTAATTACTGCAGTGTAATTTTCTGCATACATGGTCTCTCCATTCCCTATATATGTTTTAAGATACACTTGCAGTAATTTTGAAAACAGCATTGCAAGACTAATTAGTTCTTAAGATAATTCTCTTTAAAATTATTATTGGTTATAATTGGTAATCATTGGATGAAAAAATATTAGATGCACTGAATTAGCAAATTCTTAAAATCTAAATGCAAAACCAAACATTTTATTAGTTATAATCATTAGTTGCAGTGGACACAAAACTTACTACCCCCAAGTAACCGGCAACCTCAAGAAACTGGCAATAAGGTCTTCAGCGCACTACTAACAACCATGGTGCTTTCTATTATCAATTCACCTAAGAAAAATCCTGACATAAACAAATGCATGTGTAACTATGATTCTCATTGGTTTGCAGTGTGAGTTCTGCTGTTGTCAGGATCCTGATGCTAAAGCAAATAATTCTCTGAATAAGAACAAATGTATCTCCCATCTTTCCTTAAATTAACCTTGCGTCAAAACTATTGAAACAGTTTCGAGAAAGGAGACCATTGTGAACTGATAGCGTGATGCTAGCAATGAAGTTACAGACCTCTAATAGTTCAGCCCACGAATGGCGGACTAAAATGGTCAGGCGTTTAGGACCTGTCTCGTGGACCGTTGGCGCCAGACCACTGATTGGACAGCACAGCCCTGCTGTTCAGTTCATTTTAGAATGCCAAAGTGGGTGGCCCTCCACTAATAAAACAAGTGAAAAAAATTTATTCTGGCTAGTGAAAAGCACATTGTTCTGAACATTTTCAATTCATTATTGCATAGAAATCCATTTCTACCAGTGAAGAAAAATGCAGTTCACTGGAATATCTGTACTAAGCTTATTGAAACTGGAAAGAACTACTACAAACACACAAGAAGAAACCTGTGTGAAGTTCTGCAACGAGTGGAACAGGTGATATTCTGAAGGCCTGAGGTCCAGTGAATATAGGAAACAAAATATTCCAGCCAAGATTTAACAGTTTCTGCTGGGTGATTAACAATGCATGGAGGTCTCATGTTATGATGGAAGATGACACCCTTGCAATTTGTCAATGCTGAACATTTTCTGCATAATAAAATTTTCAACTTTGTTAACTGCGAACAGTGTACCTGGCAGTAACACCTCAGTACAGCAAACCATTATGATACCACCATATTGAGTGTTCGCAGCAGCTCATTGCTTTTTCCCATGATTTTTCATACACTACATTATCATAGACTATTTCTTATCTCCCATCACCAATATCTTTAAGAAAGGATGAGGTTTGTGGTGTTTTAGCAGTGAATTGCAAATGGACATGCAATTGACCAAGTTTGCCTCAATTTCTACAGCACCCAAACATTTAGGTAAGAAATGAATGCCAGAGAATGCAAATGGTTTTACACACTTTATAGGAAATGTTTAATAATAATTGCACAACTTTTCTTGACCGATGATCTTGCTTCCCCCTCTCTGGCACAATAAACAGTTGAAGGCAACAGCTTGCAGTGAGCACCGATGACAAGCATCTTCACTGGCCCGAAATAGAAACCATGTTGACTAGAACTTCTGGCCGTGATTTTCTCCAAAAAAATCTATATGACCAAAGCAGGTGAAGATCCATCACAGGAGATACCTCGAACTCAACAAAATTAGAACGCAAATTTTTAAGAAAGTTGCAAAGGCATAACTGATTCTCCAGAAATTGGCATTGCTTCATAAAATCTAGTGGCTGATTTCATAACTAATACCCCCTCCCCACCCGCATTTCATCAATCCATTGGTCAAGAAAAGTTGCACGAGTAATACTGTAGCAATCTCCCGCATCATTAGGGGTGGATTTACCGTAACAATTACCTTGATATCATTAGAATCAATCTCAGTTGGATGACCTGCACGCTATGCATTGTTTACCTCAAAAGTTTGAGAACCACTTTTGACAATGTGTTCTGTTACAGCATCATGTCTACACAAGGCATATTTTCTTATGTGCCTCTGCAACTAATTTGTTTTTTTTTATATAATGAAACGTGGCAACAATGCACATTCATCACATCCATTTTCAAAGCTGCGCTGCTCTCACAATACTGACATCTGAACCATTCCACTTCGAATTGCACATGAGTTGACACGACTTTTAAAATGTACGATCTTTTTTTTCCTAGCTCTGGACATCAAGAGAGACAAGGGTTTTTTATTTTGCCTGAAAATGTATTATTTGTGAAGTTATTCCTACATTAAATTTTGGAATTTACAGATACTTAAAAAATATTATCAATTGTTGCTCCAAATGTATTTAGTATAAAAGTTCTTGGTATGCTTCATTTAATACTTTTAAATGTGCATTTTATTCCTTTGTAAATAAATTTTTCAAAAAATAGTTTTTTCATTTAAAAATGTAGCATTATAAAAAAATTAAAATTCCTATGTAAACTACGAGATAAAAATTTGAAAAATATATAGGCAAATTCCTTGTTCAATTTTCAATAAAATACAACAAGAAAAAGTGGGCACTCCACACACAGTTCCAAAAAAATCAATTGTAATTACGAGGGCGCACTCTGCCTACACATGCACCAACAAATTGGACTTGGTCAGTCTTTGATGCAAATGCTGAAGCAAGAACTGAAGAATGCTAAGAGACCTGAAGAACAGTGCTGAAGAATGACTGCCTGATGAAGGTTTTATGAGTTATTGATACTTCAGATGTTCACTCTGCCCTCACAATGTACGACATTATGCCATACATATTCTTGTAGGTGACATTGTGGGTGACTTGCAGATCATCCATGTTCTTTTGGGTAACCATGAAATGATTTAAATATGATCCATTCCACGTCAAATTGCTCAAGAATATACTTTTTTCAATGTATCTCATTTTTTAAATGAATGACATGAATGTACAGCATTCATTCCGGACATCAAAAAAGGAGGCACATGTTTCTTTATTTACTTGAAAATGTATAATTTGTATAGCTATGCCCATATTAAACTTCGAAATTACCGTATGTAGAATCCTGGATGAACTTATGTGCGAAAGAGGTATCTGAAGAAATGAGGAAATTGAAGCCAAACAAGTCCATAGGACCGGACAACATCTCAAACATAAAATAATCACGCAAAATTTCAGACCTGGACAAACCTTTTTAACAAATTCATAGAAACAGGCAGTATCCTTGAGAAATGGAGAAACTCCACAATGAAAGTCTTGTACAAAGGGAAAGGAAACTTAGAAGAACTAAACGTTTACAGGGGCATTGCCTCTGAATGTGATCTCCAAACTAGTTGCAAGAAAAATTACAGAGAAGATGAAAGTATTTTCCCAGAAGCCCAATTTCAATTCGAAAACAGATCCACCCTACCAACAGTAAACCTGCTAGTAAAGAACATAGAAGCAGCAATAGAGAACCAAGAGTGGCACACTACATAGTCTTCCGTGGATTTTAAAGGGCATTCGACCTCACATGAGACTGGATTCTTAAAAAATAGAATAGGGGAAAGACTAATTACAGAAATGATGCAGCACAACACCATCCAAATAACTGATGGCCTAGCAACATCCATACCTATTATACAGACAAACTGCATATTATATGGAGACTCTCAGTCCCCTTCTCTCTATACTAGCAGCCACGGATATTATTGCAGTGGACAAAAGAGGAGAGAAACATTGAAATCCAATTTTTTCCCAATAGGGGCAATCCAAACGAATTTCATCCAATAGGGAGCTTTAACATCACCATAGTGATGTCATTGTCACGAAATATAAACTCCCAATTGGATGACAGTGAAACAGCTGATTCCTGTTAAAGACAAAGTTATGAAAATCTCAGTATAGAAAAACAAATGCACATCTGTGCACATTTCAGTTTATTATTACTTAATACAATTGCTAGGATTGTGATTACCGTCTTAACTCAGTACACAAGTTCAACAAGCTGACCACACAACTTTTGGTGAAAATTGGAAGCTTACAAACAACATCTCTTAATCATTCTCTATATATGTGTATAAATAGAATTTGAACTCTAAGTTGTTGCATAGTGAGAACATTTGTATTTTCAAGAGCACAAATCCTAGTAATGTAATTCAACTTTTCTTATTTATGCTTGAGCAAGGATTTGAGAAATAATTTACGTTATACTAGTAGTTTATTTACAAAACAAAATTAGTTCTAATCAGAAGCAAAATAGGTGGCTCTCTTAAATTTATTTTTTCAAGAGTTATCAGCTTATTTACAGGGATCAGAGATAGTATAAAGAAACTTTACTTGACATTGCCCGTAAAATACAGTAAGTGTTCAGAGGTCAAACTCTCAATGAAAAACTGCATAATTCCAAATGCTTTAACAGCTAAATTCACTTTAGTTTCACACAAACAAAGCAATTTCAAGATGTCACTGTCCTTTCCAATCTGCCCAGAACACCTGCTAACAAAGTCTAGCTTAAGTTTAGACAATTTTTAATTTGAAATTTATTGATAATTTCTTTTTGGTTTTACAACATAATACTATTTAGAGCTTCCTAATTAACATTTACTATCATCTATCATGATAAAAACACAAAAGAAGGTCAAGGATGGCAACTTTTCATGCTTAAGTCGATATAAAATTGAGCATTAGTTGCCAACAATATCTTGGTTAAGTCCATTTCCTAAGTTAATAAATATTTCAACTTTATAACAACATGCACCTATATTTTACCCAGCTGTTGCAAATGCACATATTACTACTACTCATCCACAGTTACACACCATCTCTGATTCTAAGTAGAAATCTTCCTTAACCACATTATCCTCATACAAGATGAGATAGGTGCAGCTCCCACAAAGGATGAAAAGCAGAGATTCAACCAAAAATATCTGAAGATTGATATTTCCCTAACACTACCACTTTTTGAGTTGTTAAATCATGGGGTGAAAAATCATAAAATTAGCAGTTTGAAAACTTGCTAATGAATGCTAATTGAATAATGTTCACTAACAAATTACTTGGTCAGCTAACGAAGGGATGCTTTGCAAAACTTGAGGACATGTGCTTTCACCCATATACAGCATTAGACAAAAAATCTCAAACTTGGGTGTTCAATGATGAAAATCATGCAATTTTTAGTCAGAAGTTAAATACTACAAACAAAACACATGCCCCAATCTGAAATTTCATCTTCCCACAACTTTGAAAAGACAATTATATAAGCATTCTATTCATTACCTGAACTGGAGTCTGAACTATCTGCTTGCATAGAAACAGGCTTAACTTGAATTTTCTTTTTTGGGGGGCATGATGTTTGGTAATGCTTGAAGACTTCGCCGAGCGTTGGAGAACCTTTAGGCAAAATGGTCTGAAAATAAAAGGTTTGTTAGGTAATTCTGCAATAAAATCGTCACCAGAAACAGCTTTTGCAACTGTTGATGAAAGAACGCAAAAAATCGTGTGCGATGCATGCCCCACGTGGATTTAATGAAGCACAAATGAAAACTCGAAACTAAAAAAAAAAAACACCCTTTCGAATTACAAATTGTTTGCGAAAACAAGCGCTGAACTTGAAGCCATAAATAATACTTTGTTACACAAACTTTGTTAAAGCCGCATCCCACGTGGTTTTTTGGAAACAACACGCGACAGCTGGAGTTAACCATTTCATGAATAATGATATGGCTGCCTCGGTTCAACTTACCGCATTTGTTTTCTTTTTGAAAGCTTGTGCTAATGAATTATCTTTCTTCAGCAAATAATCGTAAACCAACGCAGAGACGCCAGCCTCTTCCAAAGTAGCCATCTTGTAAGCGTCGCTGTACTGAAAGCTGGAGCCTTGCTACCACAACTACCGCAACGCCGCGCCGGTCTCCCGCACAAAGGCCAACGCAAAGAGAAATGGCAGCCACCCTCGAATGTTTCTTGGGAATGCTGGGAAAATTTTGGTGGAAATGGAAGCAAAGAGTGTTTATAAGTAGATAGACGCAGACTGGACGCAGAAAAAAAAGTCTATACCGCAGTCAGACCGGAAAAAACTCGTGGAAAAAATAATTCCCTACCGGCAAAAACTTTGCACTTTTAAACTCTTTTTAATTTGTGTATTAAATAAATTTATTAAAAAGCATTAGTAAATAACTATGAATTGCGGAAAATATTTCATAAATGCGCGGAATTCAAAATAGAATTTAATTTTCCACTATATAGACCATGTCAAGTTCTTTTTTAAAAACTGAAATAAGATCACTTGTTCTGCAAGTTAGAGGAAGCTTCTTAATCCGCGATATAAGTCAAGTGTGGTAAAGCGATTTGATTTCAATGAAGACTGACGTAGACAAATAAGAAATGTGGATCGTGGAATTTCGCAGTTAGCATTAGTACGTTGGTGAAGGAAGATTATGGAGAAATTAGAAGAGGAACAAGTACGATTGTATAATCCAATTTAAATAGTGTTGCTTTAAGATCACAAGCTGGTTGGAAAGGGAGACACTGCTATCGAATCCAGAACTTCGTTACGTCTTAAATTTTTGGTATTGGAGCTTCCGATTAGATGACAATGCCCCTCTCTCCTTCCAGCTGTAGACGTTGATGTGCCACTATGTTTAAATCGGAGTATAGGAAGCAGTAGGAAGTCATGAAAATGTAGGTGGTTATCGTAAACCAGAACTGAACACATACTAAAGTTGCTGAAGAATACCAAGTTGTCAGTAATAAATAAATTTTAATTTAAGTACAAGTTGTACATGCAGAATTATTTTTGAATGCAATGGCTGCCGAAGAACCTCAAGAGGTTGAAAACTGGGTGAGGCAGAGGGTGTTGGGGAGTGGTGGTTTTGGGGTTGTTACATTATGGAAACACAAACACCGAGAAGAAATGATTGGTAAGAAATATTTTTGGAGAAGCTCTCATGAATAATGTTAGATGCATTTTTTAAAATAATTGTTTTATTGAATCAGCCTTTTATTAATTTCTTTTTGTAATTACATCAGTAGGCTTGCATTTATTTGTTATAATTATGTTTTAACTGTTCAAAGAATTGTCTGTCCCAGCTGGGATTCAAATATGCGTTTCCCTGTTACTTTACCCACTTGAGCTACTATGTCAGGCAACTCTTTGAACAGCCTTAAAGAGCCTCTGATGATATACATTTCAGCACCAGATCACAGTTCGATATATATGTCATTATTATTATTATTTTCGTTATTCTTTATTGTACAGTGAATAATTTGCATGTGTTTCAGCCTTGAAAAAATGTCGTTCTGGAACTGATAATCTATTGACACCAAAACATAAAGAAAGATGGTCTAAGGAAGTAGAAATAATGCAAAGGTTGTCTCATCCTAACGTAGTTAAAGCTATTCAAGTTCCCTCAGACCTTGCTGTTTTACGTTCAGAACTTCCATTACTCTGTATGGAGTTTTGCTCTAAAGGAGATTTAAGGCAGGTGCGTATTCACTTTCCCATTGATGTACAATATTTGTAATTAGTTTTCAGATAATCTATTGGAAAAAATACAAAGATGGAAACTTTCTCTTTTAGAAACTTCTCTTTCTCTTTTTGCCAGTTTCAAAATGTTATTCTCATTGCAAGTTTTATTTCAAATCATACTGCCTCTCTAGGATTATTGGACATCATGATTTATCAATGTTCAATTTTGGGATTTTCTTGTGATTGTCTTGATTTGCTTCCAAAAGTCTTGATTTTTTCATATGTGTAATCAATTCACTGATTTATTTAATGTCAAAATTTTTTAAAATAAAATTGTTTGTGAAAAAAGTGATAAAAGGAATTAAAATAAAGTGTTTCTAACTATAAGAACAATAAGTGTCTTAATTTAAATTAATTTAAATATTACACTTTTCAGAGATCATAATGCCCTATGAATACTTACAACCATAGTCCTATAATTTACTGTGAAGTGCAGTATTAACATATACATTCATCTCTCATTGGTAGTAAAGAATTTTGTACCTGTAGGCCACTGTATTAATAATAATAATAATAATAATAATAATAATAATAATAATAATAATAATTAATGCCCTGATTACCCTGACTAGGTCTCTGTAAACCCTTTTTAAATCGTTTTTATTGTCCTTTTGGTGGGGGTGGGGGTTGAACCATGGAATGTAGTAATCAGGATTGAACTTTTTTTGTTATCTTTTTGATAGAAGTATATATTAAAAAATAAAAATGAAACTTTAAAATTACTGGAATTAGAAGTTGATCCTTCATAAATAGATTGGAAAATTATGTAATCTGTTAATCAGTTCTTATTATAAGTCTTTAATCTAACCAATGATTATGACCGTTAAGTTACCTTTGTCACCCAAGATGTGTATCTGAAAGGCAGGTACACAGGAAAATATATTTCTTCATTTGAGTATCATCTGCACATTTTTTAATTAACTCATTTTATATTTACTGAATACCTCAAGTTCTGGCCATCAGTCACCTGAAGGTTGTTTGACAAGATACTTCATGCTTTGCATTCATTAATAATTTTTACTATAATTAATATGTTCTTTTAGGGGAAAAAAGAGAAAAGTAAACAAATAAATTCTACACTTTTATATACAAAACTTTTCAAATATTCAAAATATACCTTATATGCAAAAAAAAGCATTAAATGCTATATTTAATTCATTAATTTGCCACAACGTAGGGATTTTAAGCTTCTGACAGATACGATTATTAACAAAAAGTAGCAATTGCTTGAACTTCCTGCCTTTAATAATTACAAATATGACTAAAGAGGAATAGGTTTTCTTTTGTTTGGTGGAATGGCAATATGTGTCAAACTACAGCACAAACTTTGACTCCATAAGGCTAAGACAACTGAGGTTCAGGGAATAAGAAAGAGCAGGAAATTGAAAATGTCAAGACATGTGTGTGCCATCCTCAAATTATGAAGACTTTCAACACAAAGCATGTGAACAGATGACCCTCAGGATTAGTTAACAGGGAATGCTATTGGCATATGTAGGAAAAATGGTATTGTTTCATTTTTAGCAGATTAATAAAGGGCAGTTGTGAATTGCTCAGTCATTGATAGGCATGTTCACCACGGGAAAAAATTAGAGATTAGCAAAATTTTACATTTAATAGCTATTATGTATTACTTGCAAGTTTAGATTGATAAAAGAGGACCCAGAGGATACTAGTCAAGATTTAAGTTTTGTTTCATTACAGATTTTAAATCGTGGAGAAAACTGTTGTGGTCTTCAAGAAAATGATGTGCGAACACTTATATCTGATGTGAAGAATGCAGTACAATACTTGCATTCAATGAAGATAACACACAGAGACTTAAAGCCAGAAAATATTGTTCTTCAGCAAAATGAAAGTAGGGTATGGTTCATTTTCAATATTTTTAGAATAATTTGTTCATTGTGATCTAAAACTTTATCATAGGTGAAATTGTATCAACAAATTGTTTTTAAGCGAGTTGAGTGATTTCAATGTCTTTAAAAATTTTCCAAAAGACTTGAATTTTGCATTTGTGGCTATTTTATAGTGCCAAAAAGTTTTTACAATAATTGTAATGGATTTTATTCTAGGTTAAAAGATATGCATTTTGGGGAGAATGTTAATTACAATGAAGGAAGGAGTATAAAAATTATAGCTTATATTAACTTGTGAACTGATACAGTTTCTGGGACCCAAGTGATAATAATTATCTATTAATACCGAAGACACAGAACTGTTGCTATCAAAACTAGACATTCACGTATTCAAGTAAACAAATTCAGGTTTAAATAATTCAGGTTCAGGTTTATTAAAAAATTTACTTATTTTTAAATAAAAAGTAATGTGCTAATAAAAGTTTTTAAAAAAAATCTTGTTTTTAAATCATGCTGAATCCGAAAATATAATTATTTGCATGATCTCTGAACCTTCAATGTTGACTGTTCCTGTTGAACCTTCCTTGTCGACTGTTTTGACAAAGAATGTCCCGTGCACATTTAAAAGTTTAATTTTACTTCTGATCAGCGAGTTAGGTTTTCTCAACAGATCCATTTAGGGATTTCATAAACTAGTTTTTCTAATAAATGCATTAATTATTCTTTGTTATGTGATCTTTTCTAATTGTGATTTTTATGTTTAGATTGTTTATAAACTGATTGACCTAGGTTATGCTAAAGAACTGGATCAAAGTAGCATTTGCACTTCGTTTGTTGGAACATTGCAGTATTTGGCTCCTGAATTATTTATGAGCAAAGCGTATGTACATCTTTGTACTGTATTAATTGGTGCATGTAAATTTCAAAACATTACATTATTTTTAATTTTTCATTATTGTTTCATGTTCTGCAGTTACACTAGTTCTGTTGACTACTGGAGTCTTGGTCTTGTTTCACATGAAGTTATTACAGGAGTGCGACCTTTTCTTCCTCACATGGCTCCTGTGGCCTGGTAAATTATATTGTTGAATACAATAATTTTATTAAATTGATCATATGATACGAATGTAAGTAGAATCTCGAGTGAATGAAATGAACAGAAAATCATTTAATTTTTTCCTCAGGAAGTTTTGATCACAGTTGGATAAAAATTTGACAAATTATAAACAAGCGTATCTTAATAAAATTTTGAGAATGGAATTATCTCAAAAAATTTAAAAAGTATACTAGAGAGTTCTCAGTCGATTCGTGATAAGGGATGTACAAATAAGGGAAAAAGTATTGTTAATGGGGTGAATCACAGAGTAATAGAGTTTATTGCAAAAACAAACGAGAGATTATTTGATTTAAGATTTCTTCAATTGTGAACATTGTGAAATGTTGTGATTTTAATTTTTATTAAGAATGTTACTTTTGCCCCTGGGTAGAATTGACAGAGAAGTAAACTTAGGTGTGTAAAATTCTTTTATTGATTAATTTTACAGAGAATCAGATACAAATTGCATATGTTCATGGAAGAACATCGGATGTGGCTGATTGATAACATTGCAGGAATGATAAAAAGTTATTATTTAGTGTTAGAATTGTATTAGAATATTCTAAATAGGCACCACACGTAGGCTAAATAACATTATTTTATGAAATATTTTTCAATATATATGTATTTCATAAAATTTTGTCTTTTGTTGTGCTTTCAGTGAAAGAAAGTTGGATGTGACTTTGTGTCCTATCCTATACAACCAAAACAATTTTTCCCATGGAAAAACGTTGGCTGTTATAAATGATTCTTTTGAACCAGCAAATATTTTTTATTGAATTGGGAACACAATAAGCAATAATTTTTGTAGATAAAAATTAAATTTCCCTTATATTCTCAGCAGATTTTTGCCTTTATTTACTGTTTTTCCAGCTTTGAACTGAAGAGGCTTCCCCACAACTTAGTGGTGGTAAGGAGTAATAAAATTGCCTGTATTTTGGTTCCAATAGAGGACACAGAATGGTCAAATAATGCTTTTTTCAACCGTGGTGGGTAGAATAGCAGTTTATGCCAGTGGAAATTCCTTTGGTAGAGGAGGCACTTTTTTGTCCCTTCCAGACTTGGTTGTTTGTAACTGTGATCATGTCCTCAGAATATTGTGACTCCTCCCAACCGTAATGGAGTTTGGGTCATTTGTGATTTGAAGTCGCAAATTTTCAGTAATCTTGAGACTTTGGTCCCAACTCATGGTAGAGTCAAATATTGAAAAATCTTTAAAATCATTTTGAGCCATTTCTTCTATTTCAAATGATCAGCTAACACAAGATCTGCGATGACATGTTTCCATTGTTGTGGAATCACGACATGTTTTCTTGCACCTTTCAATCAATTGCGAAATTAATTTGCAGTTTGCAAAATACAACTAACATTCTTTCACTTAGGTCAATAGAAGGACATTTTGCAGGGCAATTCTTTCCTTTTCTAGAAAATTCCTTCTCACTGTTCCTAGCCATCATCCTAACATTATCTTTCCATTTATCAAAGCAAACTTTCACTTTATTGGCGAATTCATGTTATTCGTCATTGAAGGTGACAACTTCAAATCGCTACGGTCAGCCATCTTGTCACAACAACCAATCTTTTTCCATGAAAGTGAATAGAAATATGACAGTACCAACTGATGAAATGAAATTTTCTTGAATTTGACCAAGCTACAATACAAAGGCTTTTCCATTCAAATTTGATAAAATTGTCACACCCACCTTTCTTCCATGGAGGTACTCACTTGTTGATGGTACAATTTATTTAATTTGCCTAAACTAATTGAATTCAAAATAAAATTGTGTCAGAGGAGTGAAATTAAATATTTGGTAGTTTTCAAAACCTCATTTTAATAAAAATGTTTATTTTCTTTAAAGGATGAATCACATACGAAACAAATCTTCCGATGATATAAGTGCTTATGAAGATCAAGATGGAAGTATTGTATTTTGCAAGGAAATTTTCCCCGAGAACCATATTACAGTGTAAGGACTTTTTTTTTTTTGTGAATTGACTTACAATTAGTTAATATCTGCTTCAGTGATGTTGGAAATGTTTTATTTACATTATGGGAATATTGTGTGTTCACTATCTGGAATGTTGATGACATGTTTGTCCTAATATCAGATGGTGATTGTACAATGTTGTAAAGACCTTAA
Organism: Acheta domesticus; assembly: GCA_031308135.1. NCBI lineage: Eukaryota > Metazoa > Arthropoda > Insecta > Orthoptera > Gryllidae > Acheta > Acheta domesticus. Next base: position 86,542,677 of record JAHLJT010000631.1, on the reverse strand, counting down.
GACTCACTGTTTAAAAGTTTGAACACTAAGAAGAAGAAGATAGAGACCTTAGTAGGCCAAAATTTCCATAATAATTAAGATATTGAGAAGCAAAATTTTGCGAGTATAAATTAAAACCAAATGCTCATAAAGCTGAAAGCTGTACAACGTCTAACGAAAATACTGTATACGTTTTTATTATCGTAGCCTCTTGTTGGTTGACGGGTGAGAGCTGTGCCCAGTTTTGATTTCAGTTGTTTCTATTACAAGTTGTAATAACAATAAATTCTTGAAATCCTATCTAGCTTCATAGAAATGTATTAGGAATAGGACAGTGAAATATCACAAGCATCTGCTCATTCAATTGCAAGAGAGCACTTTTGTTGCCACTCTATGAAAGTGAGCTCCACACTCACCGTCAGAGGTCTGTATTAGTTATTGTAATTTTGTCTTGTATGGCAATTTTTAGATTATGCCATCAGCATTTATCTAAAGAGGGAAATGCTCTTTATCTATTAGTTATTATTGAAACTGAATACCTTTTCAGATTATTCTTCATGTTTACTCTTCCTTTTTGTGATTTTTATAAAGAATCAAAATTGTAGCCTTTTCCTTGCCTTGACGAATATTTGCTAACCCAATTGCACATGGGAAATAGAAGTAATGCAGCTTTGGTTTTGATACTTGGACTGGACTGTGCCACTCTCAAAATCAAACATGGTACTGCATTGTAGAAGACTGACTGTGAAACAAATTGCTTTATACAATATGCGCGTTAGGATTTAATTTTTAATTGTGAATTGACTTACAATTATTTAATATCTGCTTCAGTTGGAAATGTTTCATTTACATTATGTGAATATTGTGTGTTCACTGTCTGGAATGTTGATGACATGTTTGTCCTAATATCAGATGGTGATTGTACGATTTTACACTAATGGTACTCAGTGTCACAAATCACAGTACCATTGCATAAGGTTAGTCTTCAGACAAAGGAACAGAGCAGAATGCATACTGTGTGCCTAGCAGCTGTCAGACACATCCTGTTTAGTAATTGATCATTCTTTGCAGAGGAAATGGTGGACACATTGTCAACTGTAACAGGCAAAGAAAAAGGAAATGATTTCATCTCGTCTGTTCCTTGTAGTTGTGTTTCAGACAAGTGCACAAGAAGTACAGGTCAATTTTTTTAAAGCAATGTGCAGCAATCACAACTGAAACAAAATGAAAGAATTAAATGTGCCTTTTTTCCCCCCAAGAAGAAAAATGGGAAAATCACAATTTGTGTGTAAAATGGTGCTGATTTTAAATGAGAAACATATCATTACTGTTTGTAGTCATTGTAAAGAAAAATGTATAAATAATTTGGGAATTCAATAGAAAATTCAGACAACATAATTAATACTTTTAATGTTTTTTTGTTTTTTTTAATTCCTTTGTAATAATGTTTTGATTTTGGAAGAAGAAATATTATTTGGAAATAATATATACTTCAAAAATGTGTCAATTTACATCAAGAACATTGGTGAGTGCAGTGCTTACAGATGACCGAAAGTGTCCATCTGGGAGGGGTTGACCAAAGGAGGGTTGAATGCAGCAATGCTATTGTCTGTGGCTGGTAATAAAATTGGTGGAAAAATACTTACAATGATGGAAAATCAATATCCAATGAATATTTCTCATATTTTACAAAAGTTGGTGTATCTACTTTGCCAGCTTGTGCAGATTCTATGCCGTGACTGCAGTTGCCAGTGATGGCCCAGGCAGCTCTCGTACCTAATTCTTTACCTTCCTGTGAATATTGAGTCCAGAGCTGAGGGGGGCATTTTATGGTAAATACCATAATTTACTTAATTGTGGCCGGGCTAAGAATAGAAACCGACCTCATAGTTAGAACTGGGACTTGGTAAGTGAAGAGAAAGTTTTAATTTTAATATGACTGAGGATATTATCATGAAGCTGTGATGCTTAACAAAAATCTAACTTCAATAATGTAAGGTGTTGAACAGGTCAAAAAATAAACTGTATTTATAAATGTTCTAAATGTGAGAAATTTGGAAAATGTCTGTGAAGTAACCCCGAAAATTAAAATATTTATTTCATTTCTGCTGGGCATAAAGTTTGGCTAGTTTAGTCAGAGAATTCTTCCTGGCTTTTTGACACCATAACAAAAACATCACTTTTGCATGTAGAGTTCATTTCAGTGCACAGGTTCACTTCCAGGATATACCTCTGGAAAAAAAGAATTGCTTATTAGCATGTGTAAAATTGTATCACATATCGTTCTTAAGTTAAACTGGATGGGATGTTCTTGTCCCTTTTTTGAGGAATAGTGAGGGAGGTAGTTCTTATGAAAGCTCAAGGGGTGACCTTGCAATCAATCAATCATGATGATTAACATTGTCTCCTGTATTATTTCAGTAGTATACCTTTGGGTTCTGGCTCTCACACGCAACCAATCTTTATAAATAAGGGCTCTAAAGAAAGAGAATTTCACGGAGACTTGACGAATTTCACTTTGACTTTAAAAATATGGATGATTTCTTAAAAAAAACGCATCGAAATATTCATGTAAAATGCAACCCGCATCACATGTCAACTTATATCGGCAAATAACTCGTAAACAAAGCGTTTTAGAGCCTTAAAAAGTAAAATTTTGAGGCCTAAGGCCTCAAAGAAACATTTTTCAGATCATAGTCTACAAGATGAGACATTTTCTGATCCATTCAATTAATTTTCGGTTCCACGCTTCAATACTATCAAGCCCTTTCTGCTGGTAGCAATTTTTGTGGCGACACGCTTAGAAGGCTTGGATTCGACAATCTTTATTTGCGCTTTATGTTAACACCGTAGTTTGTGCAGTCTGACGAGGTTTATCTGCATAATCATTAATTCAAGATTTGCTCTCCAGCAACAACTAGACTACTATTAGTACAACTAGAAGTACTATTATAGTTGCTTGATACCTATACCTATGAAGATTGTTTCTTATGCCTGTTGTGAAACTATTCAATCAACGTTTTTTCATGGTCTGTAAGTGCTGTGTACTTAATTGTGGAGGAATGTGGGTGTTCAGTGAAGAGTGAAGACTGTGTTTGTGTTTTACCTGTACCAATATTTTCGTTATCATTTGATGGAATTTTCAAGTCAACGGGTTCAGACACGTAGCTTTCTCAAAAGTAAAAAGCTAATATTTTTGTGACTATCACGAAAAACTAAAACCTAACTGACAAAGAATATTGAATAATTACTTCAAATGTCTTTAAGTAAGTGTTGGGAATTGTTCCAAGAAAATTCTCCATGATATTGAATAAATATTTATTGAAAATTTCTTTTACACATTAATTGCATTGTTTTTTATTTTTATTTGTAATTGTGTTAGTACATTGCAAGTTACCTTTATAGATTTTAAACAAATAAATACGTTTCGTTAACTACTTTCCCTCTTAGAATGAAAATAGAAGGATAGAGATGAGTGTGGGGTCTAACATGCGAGAGTTCTCGCACAGGTACGTGGAGGTAGTGGGGGGAAAACTGGTGCTATGGCACAACACAAAGAACAAACTTTTTAAAGTAGGTATTTGAAATAGCTTGAAATAAATGGAAATCAAAAATCAAAACGTGCTAGCCTACAATACTACATGAATCAATTAAAAAACAACTAAATTTAAAATTATAGAAAGAATAATGCAAGTCACCCGACAACTGCCAACGATCGCAGTCCAAACGCACGATTTAAATGTTAGCGGTATCTAGAAGTATGTACACCAATGCCCAGCTGCAAACTCATATTGTAAATAAAACACCGTTTAAACAGACACCCTCAAGGTGTCTGTTCGTTTAGATATTAAAAATGCAAAATCGTTTGAACAACATTTCCATGTACCGAAGTGGGCTTACTAATGCCTACTAAATTGTTTCTAATGCTAACAAATGGTATTTAGTACTCAAAGGTGAAAACATTAGTTTAATTAATTTTGGCTTGGAATTGTTTTTCTTGAGGTACGTAAGGACACAGAAAATAATTCAATACTTTTTAGTATACAACTAATTTTTTAATTTTCTCACCCCAGCAAGCTGGCACCCTGATTCTCCAAACCCCACTCGGTTCTTCATAACAAATCAAGGAAAGTTAAATGATATTGCAATGAGTAGATCTGTTCTTGCCTGATCCGGTATTTTCGCACTACTTTACTTGGCTTTCTCAAGAGTAAAAACCTTTTCTATTATTTGACTATCAAGGAAAGCGAAAAGCTAACTCTCAAGGAAGATTGAAATATTTCTTCAAATGTTGTTTTTAAAGAAGTATGAATTGTTCCAAGAGCATCTCTCTATAATGTTGAATAAATGTTTGAAAATTTGGTCAATAATGAAAATTTGGTCCAAATGAAAATTTGGTCAATAGCATTGCTATTTTGTTTGATATTCTGTAAGTACATTAGTAGCTCCTCTCCTTTATGGAAAGGATAGACAAATGGATAGGGAAAGGGTGGGATTTAACATGCAAGAGTTCTCGCATGGGTACGCTACTTTATATAAAATATCTTTTGTCATTGTATATTAATCACATTTGTAATAAATTAACAAAGTAGTGTAGTGAGATTTTATAAAATAACACAGAATTAAAGTGCTTGATTTTATTGGAACCAATACTGGTTTCCTTTAACATCTTGCATTTATTTGATTTGGTGAAACTAGAATATTCAGTATCTTCACATGTTCATGAGATAAGTTCATCAAAAGTCTGAATTTTGTTAAAAAACAAAAAATTTGCAACTTCAAGGATTTTACTTTGGAAAGATTTTACAATGCTTAAGTTCCTCTCACTTCTTTTGCATAATTGTTCTTTTGTTTTAGTGTTTGGTAAGTTAAATGCTTTTTAATCTGTTAAAGATGATCTTAGGGAGAAGTCAAACAGCCAATGATAAGTAATAAAACAATAATAAAATGTTAAAATTTATTTTCTAGAACCCTGAAGTATCACATGGAAGAGTGGTTCAAAACTCTCTTGGAGTGGGATCCAAAGAAAAGAGGAAGAAATAAAGACATGAAAGTTATGGTTTTTGATTTGGCTGAGAAAATATTCAATAAAAAGGTGAGAAATTACGGATACTTTTATCACGAAGGCCAATAAAATAATCATGGAATGTAATGTGTTTTTATTGTGAATTGTGTAATTATTTACTATAGTAGCACAAGTTTGAAATCTTCCTTTTGGGAGGAGCGTATTTTCGCGGGCTTCCCCCACCGCTGCTAGTGTGGCAGATTTCTTGGCACGCGATTCATCGCCCTCCCCCAGCAAGGAGGAGCAATTAGTCATCAATGTCACTGCAGCCTTCGCTGTCCCTTTCGTTTTTGTCGTCCTCAGAACTATCCCGTAAAGAAAATAATTTTGCCCACTTCTTCGTCCATGATCGTTGGTAAGAACAAAATTTCGGTCCCGGCTGTGACGAACATGATCTTTTAGGTTATCGGTTAACGCGAATTTCGTTCAGCACGAAATTCGAACTACCTTTTAATCCTTTGCGTCATATTAGTGCATTTAACATGAACTTTCAAAGTTTCTCCCATTATGTTTTTCTGTGAGCCGTCGCGACGAGAAATACGAGAAGATAATTCCAAAGTTTATTCACAAACTACGTAATTACAAACATCTTTGTATACACACCCATAGGAATTCCACTAGGCCCCTACACCCGTGTCCCCACATAGAATTGTTCTGATCGAAACGTGTGCGCTTTGTCCTGAAGATGGGTTATCTCGTGACATCTGAGTCTCAACTCGGTCTCCTTGTGGTGCAATTACAACCCGCCATCTGAACGTCTGGCACTAAGCTGCGCGACAGTAATGATTCAAGGACTCTAACGAAAAACCTCCTTCTGCCGCCTTTGCGCCACCTTTTGTTTTTACTTTCCCGTATACGTATATACGGAGTAATATATGTAGTATAGAGAAAGTTATCTAATGTTGCGCGAAAAAATGGCGAATTTTCGGCAGAAACAAAACTCGTTGCCGGACCGTGATAACGAAAATGTGGATAAATATATTTGCTAAATTAACAAAAATTCCCCTAACACGTGGTGTAGCCAGAATCCCTGTTTTGTAACTCTTCGATATCGAAATATCAATTGAAAGCAAAACGTTTGTCTGTGCGTCCGTCCGTCTGTACGATGTGAACAACACTAACGCCTAAACTATGCATACGATTTTTTTCTAAATTGAAGAAACCCCTGTCAATCTGGCCTGAGTCGAAGCTCTGAGATTTCGAAAAACATTAATTATTTTGGGGGTACTTTACATGAAGCCCCGCGGACATTTTCGAAATTTTCTCATAAACTGCTCCAATTTTTTTCTGTAAATTTCTTGAAAGAATAGAGTGAAATACACTTATTAAGGTGGCATAGGTCCAATTTTCCCTGCTAACTCTGAATTTTCGAAAATTGAAAAAGTTTGAATTTTATTCGAGGTTTTCCACCAACTACAAAATTGCAGCTAGAGATTTTTTCCTTCAAATACAAATTGTTCTTCATAGTGTGCTCTTTCTTTAAGGTACTGTACATTATTTGATAATTTTAGTGGTTTTCGCGCAATTTTGCGTGCAATATGTGCAATTTTAAAAAATTACAAAAACAAGATTTTATTAAAAAACGGCTTCAAATTTTTTCTGTAAACTTTTTGTAGGGATATTGCCTAATGTATTCTGAGATGACATAAAAAAAATAAAAGCCATATTGCTCTATCCTTTTGTTTTTTCAAAAATGACATTTTTTTGACTTCTGTCACGTCGTTAATATTTACATTAGATGCGATTTGTTCACATTATTACATTAATAAGTTTAAGCGCTTTAAATAATATCAAGTAAAGTTTCTCGAAAACTCAACTGTTTTCTGTGAAAACTAGCTTAAATTTCCGCATTTTCAGAAACGCTCAAACGCCATTTTCTCAAAAATGGCTCTATTTTTTTTCTTCAAACTATTAGAAGGATAGTGCTAATTGCACTTGGGATATTTTTTTAAAAAATTACAGAAATGTAAATTTTTTGAAAGATCTCTCACATCTTAATTATGCACATTACCAGCAATTTGTAAAGATTATTGTATTTGTGAGTGTAAGTGCCTCAAATCACTTCAAATAAAGTGTTTTCAAAACTCAAAAAGTATCTGTGGAAAAGAGCTTCAAATTTCGCATTTTTAGTAGTGCTTTACGCCATTTTCTTAAAAACTACACCAAATTTTTAAAAGAAAATTGCCATTTAGATCGAAGATGTTGTGTTCTTTAATATTTTAAAATTAATATTTCCGTTCTACCATTACGGAACTGAAAAATAAGAAAATGTCAAAAGAACTTACTTTGGGCGGCGATAGATGGCAGCTGGCAAGAGTATGTGGCAATTCCGAATAGCTAGCCCTGACCCAAGGAAATATAAAACAAATACTGGATAGTCCGTGCCATTCTATAGCACCACTAATTTTCAAGGCCACCCGCTTCCCCTCTCCGCCTCCAGCGCTGGACTTGAGGCTTTGAGCGCGGCCCTTATAATAGTTTTCCACACTTCCCAGTGTACGTAGCGCTGTCGCTCTCGAGCTAACGTCGCCAGTACGTTACATCTGCTAGAAATGCCAGCAGTACCATTACAAAAAAGTCATGGCCAAAAGGACGCATACCAGCATAGATCTACAAACGAAACTCAAAATTTTGGAGGACGTAAATCGTTGTGAACTGAACGAAAGTAAAATTGATGAAAAGTATGGACTTCATCGCGATAAAATTCTTAGTCCTGCTGCATCTGGTTCCGGGAACAAATCTAAGCGTCTTCGCAGTGCTAAGTAAGAAGATGTCGAAACCTTACTTCTAGAAAGGTCAGCCATAGGCGCGCTTCCAACGTATTTTTAAGTGGACCTATCATTCAAACGCAAACGAAATTGAAGAAAAGAGAGGTCCAAAAGAGACTCAATATGTGGTGAAGCAAACGACTGGTTGCATGAATTTGACCAAGAGAAAAGTATGCCTTACGTGATGCCTCCATTATGGAAGAAACTAATTTTTTACAATCTTTTCCCAAATCGTACCCTCGGAATTAAAGGTGACAAGTGCCGTGATGGAGCACGTAGTGAATAACGTTTAAACCGTTGTACTTGTGTGTAATGCAGTCGGCAATGATAAACATTAGCGAGTTTTTGCACCCTCGAACGTTGAGCACTATCGATCTTTAAAAAAACTCTCTAATAGAAAGTTTTTGCCACCTCGAACTTACGAACTATCGATCTTCTGCGCATGCGCAGATGCGTTTAAGTTACGCTAAACTTGAAATGCGCATGAGCAGAAGATCGATAGTGCTTAACGTTCTAGGTGGCAAAAAATCTTTTGTGCTTGAGCGATCGAGAAGTCTGAGAAACCGCGTTGTTTTAAAAACTTAAACGTTGATACTTTACCTTGCATCTAC
>JAHLJT010000631.1:86509254-86529254 GCA_031308135.1 Acheta domesticus | reverse complement strand
TGAAATTGATGATTCAACTGCAGTAACCACACTCAAAGAGTGGATTCGACGTGATACAGGAATCCCAGTTGAGGAACAAGAATTGTTACTTGCCAATGGAAAAAGTGTGGATGTCTGTAATGAAGCCAATCAGTGTTGGATAGCCCAAAATGTGAAGGTATTCTATTTGTTTAGGAATAATCATTATTAAACACCTTACAAAGTCACCATCACAAATCGTTTTCATAAAAACATTTTCGTGGATTCTTATCATCATTTTACAAGGGTAAGTTAATAAGTATCTGCGCTTTCATTCTAATTGACTACTGTTTTGTGTACTTACTAGTTTTAGGGGGGCATTGTTGACTTCTTATACTAGTAAGATCCAGTGTTATCACCTAATGTGTGTTGTCACAACATAAAACCTAAATGCAACACTTTCCATTTGTACCAAATTAGAACAGGCTTTTGTGATCTGAATGTGTACCAAAAGATGAAATTCTGAGAAGACTTTCAGCATAATGCGAATGCAATGTTTTTTCTTGGCAAAGAGTTTGCCAGTGAATTTATCCATTCAAAAGCAGTCAAAATAGCATGCACCATGAGAGAGCTAGATGTCCAGTAGCTTCTGATCCCAATATTGAACAAGTCCATCCCTTGATTCTGTATAAACGATTAGTGACTATTGATGACCTGGCAAACCATATGTATGTTAGCCAGGTTCTGCATATGTGAGTGTCAAGATGGATTGCTGAAAGACATTCTATTGTTACAAGACAATGCTTATCCACATACCATCCCCCAAGCCCTTCAAAATCTGCATTTTGAGGTATCAGAGCGTCCTGGTTAGAATTCAGATACTTAAAAATTATTTTAGAGGCCTCTGACCTACAAGTGAGGAAGCAGTGCATACACTTGCTCCTCAATCAAATATCCTTTTTTCTCAATGTATTAGAAATTTGGTACTATGATGGACAAGAGTATATCGAAAAGAATGGTGCCTATGTTGAAAAGTGGTCTCGTTTTGCATTGTAATCAATTATAAACCCTGAGTGCAGATATTTATTGACTTACCCTTGTAGATAGTAGAACAAAATTATCCAAGTGTGTTGATTGCAGGCAGAACAATTTTGCAGGTGCCTTTGATTCTTTGAATGTTTTCAGATTTTGAGAAGTATTCAGTCTTGCTAATTTCCTTTAAGATCAAAATATGTTACAATTTGATTTTCATGTTTCATTAAAGCTATTAACTTTATTTTTGAGTGATGTAGATCACAGAGGGTTTTTCTGCTAAACAGAAAATTTCCAAATAATGCATTTTATTATAGAAACAGCAAATTCTAGGCTTTCCCTACCACTAGAACTTTAAAATATATTTAGATTATTTGTTGAGACAGCATACTTACCAATATCTGTAGATAAGAGGGATCACTGTCTGCAGGATGGAACTCCAATGGTTTATATCTATCGATTAAAGCAATTTAGCATACCACAAGTGACTCCAAGAATACCTTCAAGGGTTAGCAAAATGATGGAAGAGCCAAGGGTTCCAATGGAATACATACACCTTAAACGTGCATGGGCACATGCTGTATTTTTTCTTCAACAGGAGTGTGAACTCTATCGAACTTTCCGTCATTCCCACACTGTGAAACTGTAAGTTATATAATAATGATAATGATGATAATAATAATAATAATAATAATAATAATAATAATAATAACAATAACAACAACAACACAAACTTGTAAATCTTATAAGCAATGATTAAAAAATATACCAAGTTAATGACAAATAAAAAGGAAACCATAGTTACACAGTCATATTCTTTGCAAGATTTATAGAATTAGATTGCCTTAGCATACTCCTATCTTTCAAAAGTAAGGTTTCAATGTCATTCATCTGTCTGCTTATTCTTTGGTGCAAAATATCAAGCCTTGAATTTTGCAGATGTGTGAGGTTCTATTTGATTTGACCTTTCCAAATTTACTTACATATATTTTCTGTGATAATAAACATAATGTTTACAGTCCATTTCATCGCTCGCTAATTTATAAATGAATTCAATGACTTGAAATTTCCTACAAGAACTAAAGGGGCAAAGGTTTTGTATACAAATAGAAATAAGCGCCTCTGCTAGTTAGTTTTCAGTTTCCTTAGACATCTAAAAGACTAGAAGATCTTCTCATAGTATCAAACACTCCTCTTTGAGGTGGGGAAGAGCACCTTCGCACACACCAAACATCACATAGATTTGTCTTGTCCCTGGAACACCGTAGACTTATGGGTGTTTTATCATAATCAGTTATCAAAGATCTACAAATTATGGATTCTGACTATACAAGGTGTCCGAAGAAGTAATTTACTACATTTTGGAACAAGATCCAACCCCTTACACAAGATTTAACCATAGCCAATCATAGCCTTACACTTAGAGTTTTTCTGTTAAAAAATCTCCAATTTTTTTGTTGCATCATTACATAACTTTTCTTATAAAACCTGTATTACTCTAAATATTCATACATACATGAGAAAGTAAAACAGTTTATTGATGTTTGATGTTTGAATGTTAAGATGAAAAGTTATTTATTAATTCATTAATTTTCTGTAATATATAATTCCAGAAAATTGTCAGTATTATAAACAAAGAGTTCTCAAATTGTGAGATGCATACGTGACAGATTTATAGAGGATATGTGAACAAATTCTTTGGGAAGATTTGAAAGTCCAAGGATACTCTATACCTTCCACAGCAGTGATACACACAGTCCTTTCACCTAAGCTCTACATTTTACAATTTATTATTCAGATTGTTCAAGATAATGAATTCATAATTAATAAAGACCAAGATTTGATTCCCAGTCATGTGAACAATTTGAATTATCTGTTACCACTGTCAGTGATTACTGATACTTTGTTGTGATAGGTTGGCTATAATTTAACCAGATGATAATATTTAAACCATATTATTTTTAAGAACATTGTATCATGAGGTCTTAATCATGTGTGAGGGACATTACATTTAAAAAGTTGGCATAACCACTGCTGTTAAGGAAATGGAGTTTGGAAAAACAATTTCAAGTTAAATTACAGGATACTAAACTGAGATTGTCTTCGTGCGTAAAATGGCAGGTTAAAACTAAGAACTTTTAACGATTCTATTTGTTTTATTGGATTGATTATTTCTATATTGATATTGTAGATTGCATATTTTCATAAAATGTGAGCACTTGAAACAAAAATCTCAGTTGTTGAATACACAGTTACAACAAGCTCGTGCTGAACAGTACTTAAGTTTGCAGTCCTTACAAATAGATGAACAGAATCTTCAGAAGGTCAAAAAATGTAAGTTGATATCCAGTCTTTATTGTAGATTTGATTTTGGAAATTTTATACATTTAATTAAGTGTATTTTGAAATAATTTTTGTGACAGCTCAACAAACTATTCAACAGAAATGGATTCAAAACCGTAACTCACTGGCTTCAGATATGATTGACGTTAGCAAGAAAGCAAGTGAAATGCAGGGTCGTTGTGACATAATTCGTAAGAAAATGGCTACGTTGCAATCTGATCCTCATTTGAGAATTCATGAGCCCAACATATTACGTACTTTGTAAGTTTCTGAAAGCTCATAATTTGGGTTATAAGTACCTTTAAAATGTTTTTAAAAAGAAAACTTGTATCATGTTATAAGTTTTCTAATGACTTAATTGAATTCTGTTATTGAAATATGTGATGTTTAAGCAATTAAATAAAAATGTTCATTAATGTACATCAATTTGTTGAGCCACATGCAAGACAGTTCAAAATCTGATGCACTTAAAAAAGTCATGTTCTTTTCTTTCAGAATGGAGGCAGGTCTAAAATGTTATGACCAACTTCGAAGGCGGCCTCGTGAAGCTCGATCTCAGCGATCAGATAGCATTGAAATGGTGAAAGTAGTATATAATTGCCTGAAGCAGCGTGATATTCTTCTCAGAGACAAAGAATTCAATATTCATTTGCAGTAAGTTTCAGGAGATTTTCTTTCTACTTAATCATAATGCTCTCCAATCCAAATAACTTTTGTTTTCATTTCCTTCTACTCGTTGGTACTTGGAAAAGACCCAAAAAAATTAGTAAGAAACACAAGCTTGTTTAAGGGAGTGAAATTGATAGTAACCATTATGTAGTGGAAACTAAAACCATGTTCCAACAAGCAAAAACCAAAAATTATAAGTAAACTGAAGTCTAAAGCATGCTTACAAAAACAACCACAAAAATTAAAGAATTTTACTAAACAAGACTAAAAAAAAAAAAAATCATGGCACAAAGAGTGGAGAAAAAGTGAGAACCAATAAAAGAAGAAGCTGAAAGAAAAAGGGAAAGAAGTACAAGCAAACGATAGACAGAAAGTTTTATAATATGGGAGTTGATAATGGAAAAGAGAGAAGTTTACAAAAACCCACACAGAAAATAAGAAACTGAGGGCAATGGTAGAAAGAATAACAGACATTCCATTGTCAAATGTTACATTTGCACATTTTAAAGTTTTTATTTTGTTTGTTGTTGTTTATTATTGTTTTTTTATTAAAGATACATTTGTTTTATTTTGAAAATTAAATTATTGTAATTTTAAACATAATAATGTAGTGGGCTTTTGGCCATTTTTAAATAAACGGAGTAAAATAGTAGGGATTTTTAAAAATAAAATTTAGAATGTGGGATTGTCTTGGGGAAAGTCACTGTAATGAGTGTTATAACAAAACTGCTGTAACACAAGAAATGTAAGCCTATCCTCCCATTAAAATAGAGTGACTTCTGACAGATCATGAGCTGTGATACAGTTGATCAAATTGGCATCATTTTATTAAATCGAAGTAGGAGAAGGAGGGTGCTATAAAGAAGTCATAAACTCTTCAAGGCCGATTCCATTCTGTATTAATAAATTATGTTAAAACAAATAATAGGGAAAATAGGAATATATGATTTTCTTAAGTATCAAAATTTTGATGATCATACAGTAAGCAAAAAATGTATGAAAATTCAAGTGTCAAATCACAAGATGCAACAGGAGACACATCTGTAGAAATGTGAATTGAGTATGACGTTTGGGAGTAAAACACTCCAAGATCTAGAATAGATGCAACATATTCTAAAGCAACTTAATACATTTTTCCCACAATTCTGTGGTGCTGTGAAGTGTGTTGAGGTGCATTGAAATGTGAGAATGCAATGCAGTGTAGTTCAGTAGAATGTATGATGAATGTGCTGTTATGTGGAATGTTAAGTAATATTTTTAATTATTATAAATTAAATTTGTTCAAAGAATTAGGCAAGGGGACAATTATATTATTATTATTATTATTATTATTATTGATGGATTAGTATACTTTTATCTTGTTACTCACTGCCATTAAGTTGTTTTTAAATGCAGTTAAATATAATCTTATCTTATTCTATGGCAACTCAGAATTGCTAAAGGTGACCACTTAGTATAGGTTAAGCTATGAAATATGCCTGGCTGGTGACTGCGGAGTGGGTAAGACTCTTAAATGCAAGAATATTTACACATCTTTAATGGAAAAATCAGTCATTTCCAAGCAAAAATTACCTTTAAAGGAGGTTGGCATTAGAGCGGATTTTAATATGTCGCTTTTTAGTTGATTTTTTAAAGGGAAGTGCAAAGAAGTTATTCATACTCTGCACCTGTCAGAGGCAACAGGAGATCAACTACTTAGAAACATTTACCACATTCGATAGCCTTTGTACTAAAGTTCAGTATAGTACTTAAATTTAGAATGCTCCACTCCTCTCTTTAGAAAAAGTGAAGACCAAGAAATCGTGTACAATTCCATACCCTGCAGAATTGGTATATCACAAAGCAGTATTGTGCGATGTGTAATACACTGCAGTAGCAAATCATATCTTTTATTTTTATATAGATTTGTACATTTATGTATGATTATGCAATACAACATTTTAGATCATTATGTGAGAAACATTTTTCATTCACTTCATTGTTGTTTTTTTCATTATTTTTAATTATGTTTCTTTTTCAGACAAGTTGTTGAGTTGCAAATAGAAATGGAAAATCTTTTACATCCATTGGAACAATGCATTGAGAAAGTTAAAGAACTAAGGTTAAAAATCTGCCAATGTCAGTTGGATCGTCAGAAGGATGTATGGAATTTAGTAGTAAGTGCAAGATTAAAAACATTTCTGGCTGGATTTTGAAGTAGATTACTTTAAATTTAGAAGATTGGGATTTAAATGCTATTTATATGACAAGCGATTTGCTGTATTGACAAGAATAAAGATTTCTTTTTTATATTTTTACATTGCCTTGCCACGTCACAAAACTTGTAAATGTTATCATAACAATAAGCTGCGAAGAGAATAAAAAATTCACACATCTGTAGTAATTAAATTCAAGCACATATTCTGAGCATCCACCATGGATTTGCCAGGAAATTAATATTTTTAAATTTTCTACTTTTGCTGAAATAATTACTTTTATTCAGCTTTGTACTAAAACATTAATAATAACTCAAATAATAATAAATTAATATTAACTAAAATATTAAATTAAATTTTAAAAGTGTAAATTATTAAAAAGTAATTTTTAAAGTAAATTGTTAAAAAAATGGAAATATTTTTTCAACAAGGGTATATTGATTGAATCTGTTAATTACGAAGAAAATATTCAAAACTAATCTCTAGTCTATACTAGAATCAGTTAAATTGGTGTAGTAGCCTCTCACCCACGGATCATCCACGGCGGCATGGACTCAGCTTGTCTGGAATTTCCTTGTATGTGCATCCTTCTTTCCCCTCAAAAATTGTCTCCAATCTTATTGTTATGTGCTGTCAGTATTGCCCGCTAATTCTAAGTGTATCATAAATTTTAGCACAACACAAATCAAATTAATACAAATGATTTTTACTATTATACAATGTATTTTTACTTTCCCCTATATATATATACACACGCGCGCGCGCGCGCACACACACACGCGCGCGCACACACACACGCGCGCACACACACACGCGCGCGCACACACGCGCGCGCGCACACACACGCGCGCGCGCACACACACGCGCGCGCGCACACACACGCGCGCGCGCACACACACGCGCGCGCGCACACACACACGCGCGCGCGCACACACACGCGCGCGCGCACACACACACGCGCGCGCGCACACACGCGCGCGCGCGCACACACGCGCGCGCGCACACACGCGCGCGCGCACACACACGCGCGCGCACACACGCGCGCGCGCACACACGCGCGCGCGCACACACGCGCGCGCGCACACACACGCGCGCGCACACACACACGCGCGCGCGCACACACACGCGCGCGCGCACACACACGCGCGCGCACACACACACGCGCGCGCGCACACACACACGCGCGCGCGCACACACACACGCGCGCGCGCACACACACACGCGCGCGCACACACACACGCGCGCGCACACACACACGCGCGCGCGCGCACACACACACACACGCGCGCGCGCACACACACGCGCGCGCGCGCACACACACGCGCGCGCGCACACACACGCGCGCACGCACACACACGCGCGCACGCACACACACGCACGCACACACACGCGCGCGCGCGCACACACGCGCGCGCACGCACACACGCACGCACACGCGCGCGCGCGCGCGCACACACGCGCGCGCACGCACACACGCACGCACACACGCGCGCGCGCACGCACACACACGCGCGCGCACGCACACACACGCGCGCGCACGCACACACACGCGCGCGCACACACACGCGCGCGCACACACACGCGCGCGCACACACACGCGCGCGCACGCACACGCGCGCGCACGCACACGCGCGCGCACACACACGCGCGCGCACGCACACGCGCGCGCACGCACACACACGCGCGCGCACGCACACACACGCGCACGCACACACACGCGCGCGCACGCACACACACGCGCGCGCACGCACACACACGCGCGCGCACGCACACACACGCGCGCGCACGCACACACACGCGCGCGCACGCACACACACGCGCGCGCACGCACACACACGCGCGCGCACGCGCGCACGCACGCACACGCGCACGCACGCACACGCGCACCCACCCACACACACACACACACAAAGTATATGCATAGTATAGAGAAATGTCCTGCTGCTCGAAAAAATGGATTTTCAGCAGAAAAAAATTCACTGGCAGGCCCTGATAACGAAAAAGTTCCAGTTGTTAAATTAAGAGAAAAAATCCATGGTGCAGCCAGAATCCCTGTTTTGTGGGTTCTTGATACCGAAAAATGAATTGAAAGCAAAACCAATTGCAGTAAACAACGCTAACAACTAAAGTGTTCAGATGAGTTTATCCAAAATTGATATTCCTTGATCGATCTGACTGATCTCGTGGTCTCTTGAATTTGAAACCAATATTTTAATTTTGGGGGATACTTTACATGAAATTCCTGGGACATTTTCAAAATTTCCAAAGAAAAATGGTGCCAACAATTTTGTCTAAACTTTCTTGTTGGATAGTCTGAAAGTCACTTAAGAGAATAGTGCAGGTCTCATGTTGGTTAAAACTCTTGATTTTTTTTGAAAATTGAAAAAGTTCAAACTTTTTTCGGCATCTTCCTACAACTATAATTATTAAGATACCATTATTTTTCTTAATGAAATGTGTTCATAAAAAACAGATCTTTTAATAAAGTTTGTTCAATTGTTCACAAACCTGAGTATTTTTTGCAAAATTTTGTCAAATTTTTTTATTTTCTTTAAACCATTTTTTCTTAAAAACCGCACAAAATTTTTTGATTAAATGGGACCTTAGGTAGCAAAAAGGAAGCTTACGAGAGTGGTGCAGGTTTCACGGTCATTGAAATGCCAGAAATCATTATTTTTGTCTGTGTTGCAAGGTATAGAACGTACATATATTCACTGAATATAATTAAATGAATACCGAACACGTTAATAAAACACTGAACCTAAATAAAATGAGGTTCACTTTTTGGTTAAACATTTTGAGAGTTGAAAATTAAATAAGAATTTCCAAAACTTAAGGATTTATTTTATATTTTTACGTAATAATCACATTGCTGTTTTTTGAAAAAATTAACATTTTGTCACAAAGATTAGTAAATAGTATGCTAATGTTTATAATTTCTTTTATTAATAATGTATTCAAAGTGAAAAACAATTAAAAGCTTTGTGAGTTAAAGTGCATAAAATGACTTCTAATGAAGTTTTTCGAAAACTCAAAAGTATTCTGCGAAAAAGCTTCAAATTTTGAATTTACAGAAGCACTTAAACTGCATTTTCTTAAAAATGGCTCAAAACTTTTTTAAGAAAATCGCCATTTAGGATGATGTACTATTCTTTAATATTATTAAAATAATATTTTCATTCTGCTATTGCGAAACCGGTAAATGAAGAAAATGTCAAAAAAATGTACTTTGGGCGGCGATAGATGGCAGCTGGCAGGAGAATGTGGCAAGTCCCAGTAGCTAGCCGAGACCATAGGAAATGGGAAACTAATACAGGAAAGTCTGTGCTATTCTGTAGCACCACTAGTTACGTACTGTAAATGGGGGAGGGGGTGTTAGAAGTGTTGTGTTCATTATTGAAGGGGGTGTTCAAAATACTCCAAATTTGTGATACATAATTTATGGCTGGCCCCTATTGTTTGTCAAGTCCTCTTTTGCATTTAACTGCATACTTACTTTTTATTGTTTTTACCTCGTAAAGAATTATCCAAGAACTTTAATTTAACTCTTGAAAATGATTGTGTAAATAGATTTTTTATTATATAAATATTTTCAACCATATTTTTCTCCATTATAAAATTTTAAAATTTGATACCTAAAGATGTGAAAATGCAAGTTTCATGAAACTTTGTGACGAATAACTTTGTTTTATAATATGTTGGGTATAAATAAATACAGTATTAAATGAGTACTGATTGTTTTAAAATATCAGGATACCCTCCCAATATAATAATTATGTAATTGTTTGTAAATAAAGACTAATTAAAAAAGGAACTTCACAAATACGGAATCTAATTATTACAATTTTTATACACGTGATTTAACAACCAAATGTCTTAAAATGAGAATGACAACAAAGACTAGTTGTGCTATCTACTTTTTTTTTTGCCTTTTTCTTCTTTTCAAATATTAGAGCCAACTTTTGTGAAATGGCAATATTATACTCCTAAATCCTCATATTTGAAGATATGTTCTTGTTTAACATGTTCACTGCCGGTGAAAGTGTTTAAGTCAAGTTTAGACGTGCAGCGGTGCTGCCGATGCTTATAAGCGTTTTACATTCATACTGGTCCTACACCGTATTTCTTGGTTGGCACAATCTAACATTTCATTTCGTTGAGTCAACGGTAGTCAATGTGTTAAGTAGTGTCATTTTTGTGGACTAGTGATTTTAGAAAATAGTATCTTTTGATGAATATGTATGGGTTAATTGAATATTCTGGTATCATAATTTGATTATAAATACAATTGTAAAAGAAGATACATAGGGCCTAGCAAAAGACTGTTTCTCTTAGCTAACTAGAGAACTCATAACTATTAGACCATTCAAGACTACAAATTAATTTAGGATTTAATTGTTTTATATTCTTTGTATCTATGGAATTTGTGGTTTTATATACTACGTATTGTTTTTATTGAAGGTACCAGAGAAAACGTTGGATAATAACTTGCAAACTCAACCAGTGCCTGTCAAGACAAATTGGCATTATAACCCTTCTAACGTGGAGGATTCTGAGTTTAGTTTGAAAGAAAGGAAACAACTAATGTCAGAATCATCCATGACACCTAGCATTCCTCTTAGCACCACCTCTTTACCGGTGTCATCAAACATTGACACTTCAACCATCATCCAAGATAATATTGAACTTAGACATTTGTAAGTATGAATGAAAATAAAACAGACTTCATTTTCACATTATTATTGTCATATGTTTAAGACACAATTTTATTTTTTCAGAACATTAGATGCCATGCACGAAAGCTACAGGAAGTTTGCAAATATTGTAGGTGATTCATTAAATTGGTCTCATTTAGAACAATAACTCAATTACATCTCTGTTAAAATTGGTAAATGTTTGATTGAGTATCAGAAAGCGAAAGGTTACAGTTATCTTGGAATGAAGTAAAAAGATCATTATCTGACCATGAATTAATTTATTGGCAAAAAGTTTTTTTGTTTGTGATGTCTTGGGAATCTTAAGTGCCTTATGTGGCTAGCAACAAGTTAAGCATAAAAATACACAGTAGTGAAGTGGTGCTGCATCTGCCACGTCACTTATGGCACTGAAACTTACCAAATTACCATATGTCCAAAGGGGCTTTTTGACATTATAATCAGACCATGGGTGGATTTATAATCGTATTTACTTGGATGTGATTGATAAATGCTTGTGCATGCACGTGGTTACTTCCATTTTACCACCTGTTCTGTTTAATGGAAGTTTCACTTATGCTCTTGATTTCCCAGCTGTGCTACCTTTGTGAGACCTATGAAAAAATGTTTACAACTGAAATAAGTCAAAAGGCAATAACAAGCATTGATGAGAATGGTTTTGTTGTAGTGTTTTTTTGTTGTTGTTTTTTACCAAATATTTTACTATATTGAAGCTTAACTATCTAGAGTGAAATTTTCTTTTGTAAAAATGTACTTTTATATTATTGTTTCTATTTTCCCTGTTGTGCTACGTGAAATGTATAGTTTATAAAAAAAAAGTTAAACTTCTAATTAGGCCCAAGTAAGCATATTTGAAGAGATTTATTTTGAAACGTAATATAGTGATAAAGCATTGACTCAGAAAGTGCCTTACTGCTGAAATCCATTTCGAGAATCGAAATACATTTCAGCGAATATATCAATTTCTTTTTCTTAGTAAATAAGGAAAAATTTCAAGACTAGTCTTTCTGCAGAGGTTGTAGTCCTACATTGCAGATTTTGAAACTTATTATTTGAAAGGTCTTTGATTGTTTTGAATGTACTTGAATGTTATTTCTGATATTTGTATTGTTTTTCATAATTTTTAATATATATTTCTTTCAATTTTAGTCTTTGTCTGTACACACCATGTTTCTTGCAAACCTTTGTTCAAGAACCTTTTACCCAAATACCGATTTCCAAACTATCTTGAATATGAGTAATGTCAATTTCATAATAGATATAAATGTTGTCATCAAGGATTATAACCTACAGGTCTGTGTGATCTGTTTCTTTATTTTACATTAAATAATAAATAGAGTTAAATACTATGTAACAAACTATGGGAGTGTATTCTGTGCATGTTTTTTAAATTCTTGGATCTCTATCCTAACCCATAAACACGTTGAATAATTAATGAAGATCGAAACAAGCAATTATGATAAGAAAATATTTTCTCCAGTAAAATAAAAAGTATTTGCATAGGCAAATCAGCTACAGTGTTTGGCAGTTGTCCCTCATTGTGTCTGTCTAGAAGGTATCGATGAGATGAGCCTTGAGAAAATGGGAACAATAATTTGAATTTGAATTTCCCCACTGAACTCCAGAAAACATGCAAGTTACATCTCAGTATTTGCTGGAAGGATTAGAGAAACTGGATGAAAAACCTGATCAACAATGGAGTCATTGACCCAGAAGCTGAGGTACAAAACTTGTTGCAGGCATTTTTTTTATAACTTTACAGTCCAAATCGTAACCAATACATTAAATGTTGTTAAAATCCATGCTACTTTCCTTTTTGATCTCAATACTCTAACCCTTTCAATCCCAAATTATTTGTTATGAAGAAACAAATTATTTATGCCATGAAATTGATGTAGGAGAATATCAGAAGAAGTAATAAGTTTTCAAAATTTTCTCCACATTCGTTTATTTTTTGTAAAATGTCATATGGTTACAATGGGGAATACAGGAAAGATCTAAATATCCGCAGACCCATCAACGCGCCCGCCCGTTTCAGAGGTGTGGGCACAGAACAGTTGTACAGTGGTGTGGGTACCCACATCGTACGAACTTGCCAAAGAGCCCTTCTATATTCAAGAATTATGATTGCAGTTGCTCTTGATGTCCACTAATGCTTACGAAGAAGCGATGCACGAAATCAGCAGGAAAAAGAAAATGAATATGGAAAGAATTCTAGTCAACAGACGCAATGACAACATCCGACTGGAAACGAGCCATCTGATGATGTTATTCGTTGTACACTGTTTTCACCAGACTTCGCAGCAGCAGAAAATGTCACGAGCCAGACTGTTAGTGTAAATGCAAGGTGTGAAACAAGTACTGCGACCGTTATCATGTCATAATTTGTGAAAAACGAAGGTAGATTTTAAGAACAGGGTTCGGCTCCTATTGACGCGCACGATTCGGTTCCGAACGAGTCACTCGCGGCGCCGCCATAGTGTGAACACGGCCACGTGGCCAACGCACTTTCGTGTGGAATCGTGACGCTTCGCTACCCGTGTCCAAGTTGAGGACGAGGCTCGGGCCTTCGGCCCTCGCGTTAACATAAAACATCCTTGAGTCTGTCCGACGCATAATTACCAACGCATTTTATGCATGCAACGCATTTTATGCATTTAACCATTGTAATTCTCCATTACACATTCGCACCACACCGCACAATGCACAATGCAAGCAGTGCTCCCTGAGTGATCCGTTCTCGTGGTCCGCGCGAGTGAACCATGCGCAAGTGAACCGTGCGCCGTTGTTTTAGTGAGCCGAACCCTGTCCTTAAAATCAGCCAAAACGAATTATGTCCCTGACTGAGTTTTGCACCATGGAGTAATAGAAAACCGCTTCGCGCATTCACGCGCAATAACAATTTAAATAAATTTATTTGTTTTTGGTCATACTTTCTAAACGAGGCTTCGACTGTAGGGCATAAGGTGGAGACTTTTGCGATGGAAGCAAAGCATTTGACTACGATGTTCGACATAGTGACGTCACTGTAGCGCAGTGGCGTGCATTCCATGGAATGAAGGAAATGAGTCATTCCCCTAAGTAAAGCATAGAAAAAATCCTTTATACATTGGAAATATTCGTTGCTTATGACCAGAGCAAAACTGTTCACTCAACTCTGATTCTGAGCTAAGTGTGTGTGATGTTTTTAGAACGGTGTGTAGATTCGTCTCGTGACGTCAGCGAAGCTTCTTGGAGAGTGCAGGGGTTTGATTTCGTTATGCTTCGTGAAAAGTCGGGTCGATTCGTGAGTGCGCGAGAATGATAATTGAAATGCGTTCTCTTGTGATCAACTGGTAGCAATTTCAAGTTCATAAGAATTAATTATTTTGGCGTTTTGAGCGTGTTTCATGAACGTGCTAACTACATTATAATACAATGAAAGTATCAAGGCGTGCTTCACCATTATTTGTAAAATTTAAAAAAATTCAAATTATTTAAAAAAACATTCGCATTCGTTTGTCAATCGTTTGATGATGTTTGCCCACCCTTCAGAAAAATTTTTACCAGCCTCCGTTCACAAATTAGAAGAAACTTTTTTTTTCTGTCCAAGTTCACGATTTTACGAAATCACATAATTTTGCCTAAAATATTAAAAATACCGAAATTTGAAGTGCTTTCGTTTGTCCATCGTTTGACCACTTTTAATCACTATATACATTATTTTTACCACGTTCCCTCTAGC
The DNA here is from genome assembly GCA_031308135.1 of Acheta domesticus. NCBI lineage: Eukaryota > Metazoa > Arthropoda > Insecta > Orthoptera > Gryllidae > Acheta > Acheta domesticus. Next base: position 86,514,618 of record JAHLJT010000631.1, on the reverse strand, counting down.
AGATATTCGCGAAAAACTAATTCCACGGCAAAACCTCTGTGTCTGTCCGTCTGTCTGTCCGTCCGTCCGTCCGTCCGTCCGTCCGTCCGTCCGTCCGTCCGTCCGTCCGTCCGTCCGTCCGTCCGTGAACACCAGAGCGCCTAAATCATACGAAGGATTTTTTTCAAATTGAAGAAACCCCTGTCGATCTGGCTCGAGTCGAAGCTTTGAGATTTTGAAAAAGATTCTGTATATTCTATTAGGAAATCCCGGCGCCCTTCATCTCCTTTCTCACTGTCTCTCCTTCCTTCTCTCACCCTGTCCCTGTCAGTCTCTGTGTGTCTGTCGCTCACATTCACGTTTACTTGCAGATTTTGCACGTCTCTGAGCAGGTGAGGTAATATCGGGAAGCGCCAGTCCAACAAAAATGTAATAGAATGTTTGAGAAGATTTCATTCTATAGATCACTGTGTGAGAAACGTTTCTTTGAGGCCTTTGGCCTCAAAATTTTAGTTTTTAAGGCCCTAGAACGCCTCGTTCAAAATGCTGCCGAGTGTGTTGTGGGTTGCATTCGACGTAAATATTACTTTCCCATATACATACGTGTAAAATAAATGTAGCGTAAATCGTTGGCTTACGGATGAGATGTCTCGTCGAGATGTCAACATTTCCTACATTTTTAAAATTTCCAATTTTCTAGGTTGGGAAATATTTTTGTATTGTAAACATTTCCTAAACTGAATTGATCTTTTCCACGTTTTTAATTATATTTTTTACTAAATAGATTGAAAATACATTCTTTTATTATTACCAATTTTCTTATTATTACTATTATGAAATATACATAAAATCATTTCACCATTATCTTTCAATGTTTCCGTTTTTCTTAGGACTTGAACATTTGACTTTATGTGTTTTCGCTTGTATGCTGACGAGATTCCCTCCATTTATAGTTTTCATTTAGGGGTATTTCAGTAATTAGTACGCAATCATAGCTTCTACTAAAGCCTCTTTGAAACAATTAGAAGTACATATTAATACTTCAACGATTTATACAATCTCTTTCAAATACTCTTCAATATGTAACTTGCCTAGTCACAGAAAGATAATTTCTCTAAATTTTGAGTAAAATCGCGTAGTGTTTAACTTTATATATTTGGGATTAATTTTTAAATTACATCCCTAACTTGAAATTGATAAATTTAAACATACAAATGTTGCGGAAAATCGATTTCGAGATTTTAAGGGAAATATACGTTTTGAGGTCCCCTGATACCGAAAAAGATGTTCTTTTCAAAACGTCCGTCCGTCCATCAGTCTCTCAACAACACTAGCACCTTAACTGTAAGTATGACTTCCTCCAAAATGGATATTCGTCGATTAATCTGCGTCCGCTCGAGGCGCCGCGATTTTGAAAAACTTTCTTCAAAATTTGGGGGTACTTTACAAGAAGCCCCCGGAATTTTTCAAAATTTTCTCAAAAACGGCTTCAAATTTTTTCTTTAAATTTCTTGTAAAGATAAAGTAAAATTCACTTATGTGGCATAGGTCTTATTTTCACGGTTAACTCTGAATTTTCGCAAATTTCAAAAGTTTGAATTTTGTTCGGCCTCTTGATACAATTACAACATTGAAGATAGAGATTTCCCCTCGAAATAAAATTTGTTCTCCAAAGTAAGTTCTTTCATAAAGATCATGTACATTTTCTTGAAAATTTTACTAGCTTTCGCGCAATATTGCATGCAATATGAGCAATTTTCAAAAATAAGATTTTCTCAAAAAGACTCCAAATTTTTCTTTAAACTTTTGGTAAAGATAGTGCCTTGTGTACTCTATGAGGTAACATAAACGCCATATTGGTGTATCCTTTTGTTTTTTTCAAAAATTACAAAAATGGAATTTTTTATTCGTCTCTCACGTTAATATTTACATTAGCGGCGATTTGTTCACATTATATTTATGAGTAAATATGGTTTAAACAATGTCAAGTAAAGTTTCTCGAGAACTCAACCGTTTTCTGTGAAAGCTAGTTCAAAATTCTGCATTTTCAGAAACGCTCAAACATAATTTTCTCATAAATGGCTCCAAATTTCTTCTTCAAACTTTTCGAATGGATAGTGCTTATTGCACTCTCTAAGAAGACGTTAAGTTAAATTTGGGGTATTCTTTTGTTTTTTCAAAAATTACAGAAATGTAATTTTTTTAAAATTGATTGAATAGGGTTTAGAGGGTGCTTCAACTACTGTGGTCATTTGCGCCCATGTCAGAGTATTTAGAGAAAAATTATTCAGTGTTGCAGATGCAACTTACCCGCTTTTTAAAAGGAAGTACACTGGCTAAACAGAGGGTTTGAATTCTGCATCAAATATACATGTAGAAGTGCAAGAAGGAAAAGGGGCGCGTAAAATTTATCTTAAAACGTAAAATTGGCTGTAAAGGGGCCAAAAAACATGAAACATTGTTATCTTTCAAATAAAATTATATATTCCGCTTTCTCTCAAAAAACAAAAAAGTTTTGAGAGCGCAGAATCGTCATCCCCGAGCACCACTTGTAGCGAGTTGCCCAGGTCATGTCTTCGTCGATTGCCAACAAATTTCCTGCAGTACAGTAGGACGTGTTCCACGGAAAGAACAGTCTTGCACGAGTCACAGATGGGAGGAGTTTCACTTCGAAGAAGGAAACCGTGAGAAAAGTGGCAGTGTCCGATACGAAGGCGGGTTAAAATAACTTCCTCACGCCTAGTGGAGCGTGATGAGGAACGCCAGGGATAAACAGAATTCTTTATCGCACTTAGTTTGAAAGTGCTATTGTGCCATTCTGTTTTCCACGCTCTATACACGGATCGTTTCAAGAAAGCCTGAACATCGGACAATGGCACAGAAGGAATGTCGATACGAGTTTTACGAGTCTCTGATTTCGCCGCCTGGTCGACCAGTTCATTCCCTCTGTTACTCACGTGGCCTGGGACCCAACTAAGTACCAGGTCATACCGGCGGGACAGAAGACGATGAATTAGGCTTTGAACATAACGTCAGGTAGTATGACGAAGGACGGGAGACAGCTTGAAGAGAGCTGAGAGAATCAGAACATAACTACTCGCCGCAACGTCGCTGATTCGATGTATTTTAGGGCTTCAAGAATTGCATAATTTCGGCAGTGAATATACTGCACTTGGAGTGAAGCCGAAATGATTTGGTGGCCCTGATACAATAAAAATCACATGCCACCGCGTCGCTGCACGGTTGAACCATCCGTATATAAGAATAAATGATCCGGATAAGATTCTCTCATATCCTGAAACTGCTTCTGGTAACGTGAGCTCACGTGATCCCGCACGCAGTCACTCGACCATCCGCGGCGAGCAGCTGACAGTGCTTTCCGTCCACTTACTGGATACTCCAACTTCCCACTGAAATCTTTCGCACACACCTACCGTTAATAAAAGGCAGTGATAGATGTACGTGAACTTCTTTGCTAAAATTGCATGCATAAAATCTTATTCTAGTTGGGTGCCGGCTACCTCAGGAACCTGCTTCGGTGTTACGACGGATAGGAGTTATAGAGATAGTAATTTGTGATTATAATTAAATGTTCAATAATTAAGAAAATTCAAGCAAATTAACTTGTCGAGCTCAATACCGTTGATAATGAATCCCCTTAAACAACATCGAATCAATACCATCTATATAGGCGGTGTTGTTCGAACACATCACAGAACAATTGTCCGAGTGCAGGGTCAGAATGTTTTAAGTAATATCTCTTTCTTTCAACAGAGTCTTTGTTTAATTTATTTGGCTTGAAGAGCCGTCGTTCGAATCGTGGCTCGGTTCCTCCAACATCACTCCCTCTTTCTAAGCGCTGTCTTGCTGGGCGTTGATCCGGAGAGCCCCTTCGGCGGCAACAGGTAGCAGAGGGCCGGTGACCCAGACAGGCCCACAGACTGGGTCACGAGAACAATGGGCGCCCTGGGTTGTCTTCGGCGACCGCCGTTCGTGGCTGGCAGCAATGTTTTGGTCGAAATCACGCGTGCGTATTGCGTTCCTTTGCGCACTTGATAGCCGACAGCTTTACTGATTGCCGCAAGTTGCGACGGTTCCGAGATTGTCCAATAATATTGTCTTTAACTGACACGACGTGAACTTTTCTCTAAAGGTACTTTACGTTCACTAGTTCTCCTACAAGCGCGAGAAGACATAAAATGCAATTCGGAGTTTATGAGTTCTCGCGAACAACACCAAGAAATAATTTCGACGTTTGTGGCGAGCATGCAATAATTCTCTCTTCTTATCACTACTGTGCTACTAGAATTCTGTGCCGCCACAATATTAATTTGTGTTCCCTTTGAAGTTCAACCTCTTTGTGTGAGAATCCTCCTACATTCCACAAGCCAATTTTATGTGGTTCCGCTATTCCAAATCGTAGTTTTCTGTTATTCCCAGGCATATCTGCAATATTTGGTGAGTCCGGTTTTTCTTAACTTGAGAATTTTTAGAAATGTATTGTCCTCTGAATACGTCACTAGCGTTTCGCAGAACAAGATGTGTGGTGGGGCTGCTACATTTAGGCTCAACATCTAGCCTAATTTTATATCTGGGTTGCTTTCCATACATTGGCTGACTTTCAGGTTTAGAGAGACGAATCTTCCCTGAAGGACGAGTTCGGTAAGGATCTCTTCCATCTTCATGTACGTTGGGATGGTTTCCTCTTCGGTTTTTGTAACCATTGGATTCCCCACACCTCTTCTAATCTTAGGTTGGGAGTTAGAATTACCCAAGCCTCTTAGTCCTCCTGACGGCTACTGCGGGTTCGGAATGAGTCTTTCAAAGAAGAATATTTGAAGGTGAGGCCAGTAGTTCTTGCTCCTTTGTATGCAGGAGAAACCAACAGTGAAGGGGAATGAATCTAAAGGAAATTCTTATGACAGGAACCAGGAGCTTTTGAGCTTTTAAGTCTTCTACATCAGCTCGCGAGGGTTGAGGGAGGAATGTAGGTGCGAAAAGAACGATGTGCTCTTGAGGATAAGGAATTAGTCGCCTCTTACGACAGAAGGGGAAATCCCATGGTGCTATTCTACTAAAAACCCTGGTATTCCCCTACATAATTAACCCTCGTATTACGGGGAAGAACAAACAGGGACAGTCGAAAGGCAGCTGAAGAACACTGATGAGAGATGGAGGACGAGACTAAGAAGAGACGGAGGAGGCAAGAAGGTAAGACCGGCATAGGTGGTTCAGGGCATCAACTTCTGCAAAGGAGTGGTCGACCCTGAGGATTTTGCAGCAGAGAGTGCGAACGAATTTGTCTCGTTCTTTAAGAGTCAAGATGTGACCAAAGTTTACAGAGTAAAGAGGAAGCGTGGGTGAGAAATCCTACTTCTACTCTAT